>MJUT01065588.1:74670-93288 GCA_002080005.1 Gigantidas platifrons | reverse complement strand
TGTTAGAATATATAATAAGCCATGTCAGTGCCGCAGCATCGATTTTCGGATGTTGTCTTTTGGGTATTAACGCAGGTTATATGTATATAATAACACATTCGATTATATGTATGTGATTCAGCTATCTCTCTGACAGCATCATATTACCAAACAAACAAAAAACAAAAACAGATTAACGGTGACTAATGAAATGATTACCAACTAAAATGAAATGTCAATGTTAGAAACAAACATGGTATATCGAGTATTTAACATATTTTTTTTTTCATGAATAAAATGTCAACAGTTAAAATCAACATGGCCACAAACGAGGATATAACAATGTGTGTTTACGGTTAATTTTAATTAGATGTGTCGTGTTCATTCTAAAGCAATGCATTTGTATTGATTTTAAATTCTAGTCACTGTTTATTTAACATAATGTTGTTCAATTTCTGGTATGGCATGGTGTAATGTGCAAGATTTTCAATTGTTTTCTATTATGCATGAAAACAACAAGAAATTTTTTTCCCCCTTAATCTTTCCTATAAAATAACGAAAAGTATTTATATATATGATTGATTAGTTAATTGATTTCTTGATCGTTGGTTGCGACAAATATGTTTTATGTATATTCAGGGCAAGAAAAGTTTAATGCAAACATATATATATATATTCTCCTTCAGTTGCCCGTGGGTTACGATATTTCTCCACTCAAGAGAGTTAAAATTGTTAATTTAACTCTCGAGAGTGGAGAAATATCGTAACCCACATGGACAACTGAAGGAATTTGTTTCTCCCATTATTTAACACAAACTTTATTTCAAAAGCCGTCAAACGAGTCAAACGAGTCAAATGCGGGGAAAGGCACTTTAGAGGATTACAGATTTTTCCACCAATGGTTCAGTCGGGTTAAAATGACGTCATAATGGGAGAAATCTAATTTAGGGTGTACGGCGCGTTTCTGTGATAATCTTCACAAGGTACACTCATAGTCAAACTACTGAATGGCCAAAATGATTTGAAAGTCTTTTTTGGGGGTGATTTAACCAATGGTTTAAGCATAGCAGTCAATGTATAACAATATCGTAAAGATATGCAGAAATAACAGTGAGATAAGTGAGACCGGGGCAGCTACTTTTGACTTTCGCTCACTAAAATAGGTAGGGACGACACTTATAGTCCTCTGTAGTGTCTACAATGTGCCTATGTCTCGAAATCTACAAAAAAGATACAGCTAAACCTGTATTAAGAGGTCACCTTTGGGACGAAGAAAAAGTGGCTTCATAAGACAGGTGACCTCTTAAAGGAGGTTCAGATCATATGAAATGTTCTTTGACAAGACAAGAAAAAGGTGACCTTGTAAGACAGGTGACCTCTTAAAGGAGGTTCAATTCGTATGAAATGTTCTATGACATGACAAGAAAAAGGTGATTGCTTAATAGAGGTGACTGCATGGGCAGGTTTGACTGTATTTAACTTGCAGCAGGGATCGTGATATTCTCCAGAACATTTATGGTTCACGGCCATGCTTTACATATTACAATCTGACAATACCCCCACCACAAATCAAGAGACCAGTCCTATCTAGAAGTGTATTGAAATCTGCAAAAGAGGTCTTTAACTTGCAGCAGGGAGCGTGATAATGTCCATAGCATCTATGGTTTACGTCTAAGCATTCCAGATTACAATCTAACTACATCCCACCCCAAATCAAGAGACCATTCTTATCTGGAAGTGTATTAAAATCTACAAAATAGGTCTTTAACTTGCAGCAGGGAGCGTGATATTCTATGGTTCACGGCCAAGCATTCCAGATTACAATCTATCTACATCCCACCCCAAATCAAGAGATCAATCCTATCTGGAAGTGTATTAAAATCTACAAAATAGGTCTTTGCCTTGCAGCAGGGAGCGTGATAATGTCCATAGCATCTATGGTTTACGTCTAAGCATTCCAGATTACAATCTAACTACATCCCACCCCAAATCAAGAGACCCCTCCTATCTGGAAGTGTATTAAAATCTACAAAAGAGGGCTTTAACTTGCAGCAGGGAGCGTGATATTCTATGGTTCACGGCCAAGCATTCCAGATTACAACCTAAACACACCTCACATCAGATCGAGACAGAACTCCTATACGCCACTGTTTCGAAATCTATGAATAAGGGTAATAACAAAATTACCGAACACAGAGCAATCTTCCAAAAGTCTTTAACTTGCAGCATGGAAAGTGATATTCTCCAGAACAACAATCCGTTCACGGCCAGGTGTTGCATATTACAATCTGACAATGCCCCACCACAAATCGAGAGACCACTCCTATTCGTCACTGTTTCAAAATCTACGGAAGAAATCTATAGCTTGAAGCAGGGAGTGTGATATTCTCCAGAACAACTATGATTCACTACACAAATATCCATATTACAACCTGACAACAGTATATGAAATTACAGCAAAGCGTAAGCAGGTCCGAACACTCATCTCCTTAAAATCTGCACCTTTTCCATTGAACGTTTCAGAAATTTTACAAGCCAATCCAAAAACACAGCAGGTTTTGTTCCTCTCATTTCAATCCCTGCCTGCCAATACCACAACCACAAATCGAGAGAGAACTCCCGTCCACTACATACTACACGCTGTACAGCTATGTGTGTTTCGCCTTCGGAACCGTCACCAGAACACAAATTTGATTTGATTTGATTTGATTTTTCGTGTTTAACGTCACGTTCAGTAATATTTCAGCTATATCATGTTGAGCAGTTTTCGTGATGGAGGAAGTCGGAGTTCCCGGAGAGAACCACCGACCATGGGTAATCAACTGGAAAACTTTATCATTTGCGACTGCGAGTCGATTGCACCCTTTCTGTAATGTACAAAGCCGGGCGCGAACCCATACCACACTGGTAATAGGCTTGCATGAGCTGTTAGGGAATTCAGCTACCTAACTCATTGAGCCACCCGGGCCCCTCATCAAGCATTTGTATTGTAATTATTTTCTAAACATCACCAGAACACAGATTTCTATACACGACAATGTATTTGTTTCATTACCACTATTTGCATTAATTACTTAATATTATTTATTAAGTCAGGGAACAAAAACTGCTGATAGAAAATAAATTGTAATTAGAACAAAACTATTTTTCCTCAATAATTGATAGCTTTTTAAATCGATGTTTTTGTTTTTTTCATTAAGTTTTTTTTTCTTTTGTTTTTGCTTTTTTTGCTTTTTTTATTGGTTTTTTCTTTGCATTTTTTTTTAATTAGAACAAAACTATTTTCCTCAATAATTTATAGCTTTTTACAATCGATGTTTTTGTTTTTTTCATTATGTTTTTTTTTTATTAGAACTAAACAATTTTCCAAAGTAATTTATAACTTTTTCCAATCGATGTCCTTGTAATTTCATTATATTTGTTGTTTTTTTCAGTCGTCATGGTTATAATAATGAAAATAAGAAATTAAAACGAATACAATGCTAAACACATACCAACCTCTATGTTCAAGTATCAAATAATAATATTATATCGTTTATCATACTAATATCCAATTCAATCTAATATATATTACTCCATTGACCATGTTTCATTGATATTTAATAAAAAAATATATTTCATATATCTTTTTTATTATTTGATAAGGTATATATATAATATAGGAATCAACATATTGTGGTCGTGATCATTGCGTTCTGTCAATCTTATAATGATACATGCCCATTTTATTGACATATGACTTATGGGTATCAGTGATTTTAATTGTCAGTGGTGTATCTCCCTATATAAGCCATATTTAACAAATAGTTCATGGCACTAAGCGCCATATGGTAGTTTATGGACCGGAATGCCACCCACAAAATATTATATGGACCGAAGCGTATGGTAGTTAGATCTACCGTCGTGATCGTATGGTAGTTAGATCTACCGTCGTGATCGTATGGTAGTTAGATCTACCGTCGTGATCGTATGGTAGTTAGATTTACCGTCGTGATCGTATGGTAGTTAGATTTACCGTCGTGATCGTATGGTAGTTAGATCTACCGTCGTGATCGTATGGTAGTTAGATCTACCGTCGTGATCGTATGGTAGTTAGATCTACCGTCGTGATCGTATGGTTGTTAGATCTACCGTCGTGATCGTATGGTTGTTAGATCTACCGTCGTGATAGTATGGTAGTTAGATCTACAGTCGTGATCGTATGGTAGTTAGATCTACCGTCGTGATAGTATGGTAGTTAGATCTACCGTCGTGATCGTATGGTAGTTAGATCTACCGTCGTGATCGTATGGTAGTTAGATCTACCGTCGTGATCGTATGGTAGTTAGATCTATCGTCGTGATCGTATGGTAGTTAGATCTACCGTCGTGATCGTATGGTAGTTAGATCTACCATCGTGATCGTATGGTTGTTAGATCTACCGTCGTGATCGTATGGTAGTTAGATCTACCGTCGTGATCGTATGGTAGTTAGATCTACCATCGAGATCGTATGGTAGTTAGATCTACCGTCGTGATAGTATGGTAGGTGGATTCATAACTACCTTAAAGTATGTAGTCAGCAGGGGCGGATCCAGGGGGGGGGGCGCATCCGGCGCGCGCCCCCTCTAGAATTTTTCACACGAAATACCCCCAAAATTTTCGCGCCTCCCTCCGCTCGTCGCGATTTTTTAAAGTGCGCCCCCCCCTCCAACTTGAAATCCTGGATCCGCCCCTGGTCAGTGTTTGAGTAATCCTTTGAAAATTAGACTGAGAATGACAGGGGCTACGACATGATGGTTGGATTTACAACTACTTAAGTGTGCAATCAATGCCTATCACAACAGTGAGTTCCAATTCCACTGATGGCGAGGTGTGGTCGACACAACATTATGTCATAAAGTTTATCAGTGACTTGCGACAGGTCGGTGGTTTTCTCAATGTACTCTGGTTTCCTCCACCAATAAAACCGAAGAACCCGGAAAAGCTGAAATATTGTTGGAAGTGGCGTTAAACACCATAACCCTAACCTTAACGAATGTATTACTAGTTTATTCACCTGTATATTTTATACTTCAATGTCAAGGTAACGTCGTGTGACAGTATGGCATTTTGCTTTCTTCATTTTATTGTAAACTACATTATTACTTGTTTGTGCATAAATATATAATTGCACATAAATAGAAATATGTGGGGAGGGCCTTCGTAAATTTGCATATCAGAAATTTGATATTGAATTTGAATATTGGTGTGTAACGCCACTTTCAGCAATATTTCAGATATATCATGGCGACCAGTTTTAGTGGTGGAAGAAGCCGGAGTACCAGGAGAGAACCACCTACTTGGGCAAGCAGCTGATAAACTTTATCACTTGCGGCTGCGAGCCGAGTGCACCCTTTTTTATATGATTTACAAATCCGGGCGCGAACCCACGCCGTATTGGTGATAGGCTTGTATGAGTTGTTAGATCCAACGGTCTAACTCATTGAGCCACCCGGGCCCCTAGTATAGCAGGAGTTCGATCCACTTGTTTAATATTGTTTACAAATACGTGTAATCTAAACATCTTGGGATAACATATTTTTCACTAAACTGCATTTCCAAACAATATCACAGCGTTAAGCAATTTCGGCTGTGTTTGATTACATTTTATTGGACAATATTAAAGAGTAAGTGGGTGGATGCTATAAAACGTCAACATAGCAATTGCCAATTATGCCATGAAGAGAGCAGTTTGATTTAAGATGATGGTTATGATGTGCTAAACAAACATGCTGAGATGATTTCTCATAGGGCTGCTTAGTGAAAACACAGATGTATCTCCACTCGTATGCATTATCTGACTCCAAGCCAAGCGGAATTTTGTTCTGATTCCTTAAAGATGCACAGAAACAGCAAATATCATTTTTATCGTCTGGTTTACAGTCAAAACCTATCTTATGCGACCTTCCAAGGGAACAATGAAATTATTATTTTTAGTTTAAACGTATTTTATTTCTCACAAAATAACAAATTGGATAGGACACAAGTACAACGTACTTACGAGGTCTTCTCATAAGCAATGAAATATGGACACATAAGACAGATGGCCGCTTAATACAGGTTTAATTGATATGAAATGCACTGTGAATGGAAATAACAATTAAGGTCGTATAATACAAGTTATTGCTTAATAGATGTTGTTATTAAAACAGATTTAACCCCATTACCCATAGCAACCGATTTGATTTATTGTGCTTAACGCCACTTTCAGTAATATTTCAGCTATATCATGGCGACCAGTATTAGTGGTAGAAGAAGCCGCAGTACGCGGAAAGAACCACCGACCAGTTTACCAGTTGCTTGCCCATGGTCGGTGGTTCTCCCCGGGTACTCCTGCTTCTTCCACCACTAAAACTGATGGCCATGACATAGCTGAAATATTGCTGAAAGTGGCGTTAAGACACCAAAAATCAAATCAAATCAATCAAATCCACTTAGTACTGGACCAACACGCCTAGTTGGACATTTACAGTTGCTACTCAGACAAATTATTTTGATTCCGAGACAACCCGTATTTGCTTTTTCTTTTATTGTACCTTAATATGTTGTGTGCTAAGCGAAGATGTAATAGATGTCAGTTTTATAGCTTTAAGTTTTATCTGGCCGGTGCTGGAAACCGCTAACGATTACACTATCGACCATTCATAGCACATATAACTCTAACAAACTATCAGGCAACACACAAACGGTCGTAAGTCACAAAGATCATACATCTTATATCGCCCATCTTTTAGGTACTACTTGGTTTATCAAAATATCAAAATAAAAAATTCACAATTGTGAGTGTGTTGCGTAGCAGCCAATGATTAATATTTCATCAATATTCAACAATATATAAAAACAAAAAACAGGAATGCGGGTAAGATGGGGATGCTAGCTATAGGTCAACGACTTTTGGCTTACACAAAAAATGCATGGATCAGGAGTTGGGTAGGAATGATCGAGTCTGTCCTCTGTAGAGGTTACTCTTGTTTGAAATCCACAAAAGATATTAAATCCACACAGGCCATTATTTTAATAAAAATAATATTTTTCACATATAAGACTTAAACTTTCATTTAAAAAACCCATAAAGATATATTGCAGTTGAAATTTTTCATAATATCATACGTAAATAGCCTAGAACAAAGGAAATATGTCGCCGTTTGATTTTCCTCCATCCAGGAAAGAATTCAATGTTGACCCGCCCAATACTAACTATTCGAATTCTTTTCACTAATTACGACATTATAAGAGATTTCTTAAACCTGACTTTTTGTTCAGAACATTTTATTTGTATAAACATCTAATATTGGCAACTTTTAATATAAAAAAAAATCCATTCTGACAACCTGTGTGCCTTTAGCGTAAGTATGCAACTTTACAAAGACGTTATTTATGATGCCTGGTAAATGGTTGGTTGGTTGGTTTTATTGTGATTAATGCCACTTTCAACAATATATCAGTTATAACGAGGTGGTTCCTGGGAAATGTAACCGATATCTAGTACTAATATAACAGTTTCAAATATATGGTATACATGTGTTAAACCCAGAATCATTCGACACAGACGACTCTACGCTGGTGCATCGCTACCCAACACACGACACAGAAAAATACCTTGCCAACCGACCACTAACGCCGAATCAATAACATCAGGTGCATTTCATGCGCATATATAGAAGAAAACAGACTGAGCAATTGTCTCCAAGATTGTACGGTAGACGGACGTTAATTGATTGACTAGATTTATTGTGTTTAACGCCAATTTTAGCAATGTTTCAGCTAAATCATGGCGACCAGTTTTAGTGGTGGAAGAAGCAGGAGTAACCGGAGAGAACCATCAATCATGGGCAAGCAACTAACTGGTAAACTTTATCACTTGCGACTGCGAGTAAAATGTACCCTTTTGTGTAATTTCCAAAGCCTGCCGCGAGCCCATACCGTATTGGTGATAGGCTTGTATGAGTTGTTAGGTAATCAAACTACCTAACTCATTGAGCCACCCGGGCCCACAGTATATGGAAGCATTGTACACGAGAAAAGACCAACCGTCCGCATGTATTTTATGCGCAGTAGAAACCTACGACGATCTTTGTCTACCTTCCAATTTTAGATATATCAATAAATAAGTACAGTCAAACTTGCCTATGCGGTCACCTGTATTAAGCAGTGACCTGTATTAAAAGGTCACATTTTTCTTGTCTTTTCATAGAAAATTTTATATAAATTGAACCTTTTTTAAGAGGTCACCTGTCTCATAATGCCACTTTTTCTTGGCCACAAAGGTGACCTCTTAATACAGGTTTGACTGCACGTAATACCGTATAAGTGTTTTTTTTTCGCGGGAGATAAATTTCGCGATTTTCTTCCATACTGATGGAATTTTTTTTAGCGGTACTTAGTTTTCACGATCCTGAATTTTAATCAAAATCAAGTTTTAGCGGATTGACCGTTATATTAGAATTACATTTGATGAATTGGTTGACCAACAATTCAAAATAGGAAATGTTTTGAAATAATTGAGTACCGTAATTTCTTATGCATAATGCGCGGGATTTTGTCTAGATTCTTTATTTTGCAGGAGGGGTGCGCATTATAAACGATATTACCCACAAAAAAAAATGCTACAACAAATACACGTTAGAAACTACCGATGGGGCAATCAAAAATGGACAATCCAGAAAAACTGGCAACAGAGGGTATAACAGAGACAAGACCAAATCAAACAGAGCAAAAACACAGGACATGATGTGTTGGGTACACAATATGATTTGAAAATAATTTCAATTTTGAAAAGGAGGTAATATTTAATAATAATCGTTATTTAAAAGCCTTTATACTTGCGGATTTTGAATCAATTTGCAAAATTTAAGAGAATTATATATTTTTTAATCTGACAAATTTGTTTTTCACTTAAAATTTGCAACTAACAGTGAATTGCAAATTATATAAGCAATTAATAAAAGACTTACCTGTGTTTTTAATATTTATATATAGTTCTTAATTCGACCGTAAAAGTAAAATTCTACTGGAATGTTTAAATATGGAAATATTAATAGAAAAAATACCTGGGAATTGCAATATTAGAAAAAGAAATGATATAGTTAACTAATTAATAAGTCTTGCCTGTGTTTTGAATATACATAGATAGTTCTAAATTCAACTGCAAAAGTCAAATCTACAGGATTTTTGGTTAAATATCCTTAAAAGCAGTTAATTAATTAATTTATAATTAAAAAGCCTTACCTGTATTTGAATATATCTATATATATCTAGTTCTTAATTCAACTTCAAAAGTTAAAATCTACAGGAATATTTTAAAATATCGAGTTAACAAGCCCATCCAATTTAACTGTTAAGTTCGTACTGAGCAATGATTTCTCCCCGTTCTTTAATACACAAACAGCCGCTCACTATGGTTTCTGTAGTTCTCTATTGATTTTTATTAATTTAGCTATTAAATCAAAATATGCATGCAACGAAGATATATATACAAAAATATATATCGATAGTCAATTCTCAAAAATACTGTATAAAAACATTTTTATTTTTTAAAGATTATTTTGTTAAAATAAGATATCGGTAATTTTATATTACATTAGATGCACGTGACACGGTATTAATTAAAAAAAATATATATGCATCGACAGTCAATTCTCAAAAATACTATAAAAAAATTCTTAAAGATTATTTTGTAAATAATATACAAATGTACCGTTAAATTAATGTACTGATAATTTTATATAACATTAGATGCACGTGACAAGGTATTAATTCAAAACAATATATATGCATAATCATCTACAGTCAATTCTCAAAAATACCATAAACAACATTTTTAAAGATTATTTTGCAGATTATTATCAATACATCTATTTAAAAAATGTATTGATAATTTTATATAACATTTAGATGCACGTGACACGGTATTAATTTTTTTAAACAATGCATATGTTTATTGACTGATGGCATAGAACAGTAGTATAGTATACATATTTTACTCAATAGATTGAATACAAAGTGGATTTTTGTTATTTGAACAGGTATTTTGTCATTATTTGTATTTGCTTAGCTCGTAACGATCGTATAACGTGTAATTTCCTTCTGATGGAATTGTTAACGGTTTATTCCATAATCGGCAAACGTCAATGGTTTAGAATTAAAATGGAAGTGTTATAGCAATTAAAAACTTAATGAAAAACGCAAAAAATCCCGCAAAATATTTACATGAATTTTCTGATCAAATCACACATTTTTTTTTTTTTTTTTTATCAGCGAAAATAATTCTCACTCAATGTTTTGTTTTCTGTGTTGTGTTTTGTGAATCATTGTTGGTCCTTTTGTCCTTTTGTCCTTTTTCTTTTGGTCATTGTATTGATTTGAATTTTTTTTGTATTTAACGTCACTTTCAGCAATATTTCAGCTATATCATTGCGACCAGTTTCAGTTGTGGAAGTAGCCGGAGTACCCGGAGAGAACCACCGACCATGGACAAGCAACTGGTAAACTTTATCACTTGCTGCTGCGAGTTGAATGCACACTTTTTTTGTAATTTACAAAGCCGGGTGCGAACCCACGACGTATTGGTGATAGGCTTGTATGAGTTGTTATCAGTAATCCAACTACCTAACTCATTGAGCCACCCTTGTGACATTTGTACGCGTTTTCCGTCGTGAATATTTCTGGTAGTCACAACATAGTTGAAGATTTGCTGAAATAAAACGTTAGAGAAAACCGAAAGGGTAAGAAAAATGAGCCATCTAGAGAAACTGGCTACATAGGCACACAAGACGAAGAAAAACAAAACAAAAACACAACACAAAGTATGTTGCACACAACTTTAGGCAAACAAACACAAATAATGTAAATAAAACATGAACCCTCTTACAAACAACTGAAAGTAATGAACCAGAAAACAAACAAACAAACAAACAAACAAAACAAAGAAAACAAACAAACAAACAAACAAACAAAACATCCCGCTTTTTGGAATATATGTACTTGGCTGAGACATTTGTCCTTTCAATAAGTGTATCAAATTGTTGCATAATATTAAACTCAGTTGAAATAGAAGTTAAGCTTTTAAAATACTAAAAGCTTATTCGTCACGCACAAATTAATTGCGCTTTAATTTTTTTAATAAATCTGCTATCGAGGGATATGAAAAAACAAGTAAATTTGAAAGTAAAGTTCAAATAGGTCAACCAATTACGTTAAAGAAAAGACACATCTGAATTATATAATAACATTTACTACATGAAGCAATATTTTCTCTAACTAAACGAGAAAATGGTCTTTATCCAACAGATTCTACCTTCCTAACTAGTATTCAGTTAGGGTCCGGGTTGCTCAATGAGTTAGGTAGTTGGATTACCTACCACCTCATACAAGCCTATCACCATGGTCGGTGGTTCTCTCCGTGTACTCCGGCTTCCTACACCACGAAAACTGGTCGCTATGATATAGCTGGAATTATACTGAAAGTGGCGTTAAAACACCAAAAATCAAATCAATCAATCAATCAATTTGTTTTCTGTCACTGTTGAGGTCTTATCTATATTTGCATTAGATTAACACGATGGGTACCACTAGTGGAGCAGTAATTGCTTACCCTTCCGGAGCACCTGAGTCCACCCCCGGTTTTTAGTGGGGTTCGTTTACTCGATCCTTAGATTTATATGTCTGTTTTGTAGATCGTTGTTTGTCCTTTTGTCCTTTTTCTTTTGGCCATTTTGTTGTCTGTTCTTCTTCGATATACGATTTTTGATTGCCCCTTTGGTATCTGCAAACTCTCCTTGTAAAATCTGCGTTGTATTACACACTCTATCCTTAGAATCTTGTCCTGTAGAAGAAGAAGAAGAAGAAGAAGAAGAAGAAGAAGAAGAAGAAGAAGAAGAAGAAGAAGAAGAAGAAGAGAAGAGAAGAAGAAGAAGAAGAAGAAGAAAAGAAGAAGAAGAAGAAGAAGAAGAAAAAGAAGAAGGTTAGATCAATTATTGAATATATTGGCAGGTGTCTAGAGCATTCTGTATTTTGAATCATTTACATTGGACCAATAATTAGTGTTGACAGGACATAACATAAGTGATGTTTTCATTGGATGAAGTGTGTTATTTTTCGACTATTTTAAAGTGCATTGTTGATTGGTTAAAATTTACGATTGACGTCAATGTAAGTGATGTTTTCATTGGATGAAGTGTGTTATTTTTCGACTATTTTAAAGTGTATTGTTGATTGGTTTCACATTACGATTGACGTCAATGTAAGTGATGTTTTCATTGGCTGAAGTGTGTTATATTTCTACTATTTTAAAGTGTATTGTTGATTGGTTTCACATTACGATTGACGTCAATGTAAGTGATGTTTTCATTGGCTGAAGTGTGTTATTTTTGTACTATTTTAAAGTGCATCGTTGATTGGTTATAATTTACGATTGACGTCAATGTAAGTGACGCTTTCATTGGCTGAAGTGTGTTATTTTTGTATTTTTTTTTCAAATACATCGCTGATTGGTCAGAGTTTACGATTGACATCAATTGTGATACATGCGTAAATATCTAATTCAGCGTAAATTTGTAAATTGTAATCTTCCCATTTGGATTTTTCATTAAACGAGGGAGAGATAGTATGAAAGTTAGATTTAGAAAAATGTATTCTTCCACGAAGGATATGACTGCTTCGGTGGTGAAATGGTTAGTGTGGTCGCCATGAGGTGTGCTCCTTCGCTAAGCACGTAACATTAAGGAGTAAAAGCTACGACTGGTTCGCACGGGAGTAGTATAATGTGTCCCAGTTAAGAGACATGTCTACCTGCGTGATATTTCTTTAGTGAACTAGCACTGTGAAGATACAACTAAGCGTGTTTATCAGCGACTTGTGACAGGTCACTGGAATTCTTTCTTGATACGAAAAAGGCTTTTCGGTCAAAGGTCGAAATCTGGTCCTTTAATAGTCAATAACTCGAATCCCGATTTTGTTGTCATATTTCAAGCAGTTCATCCCCGTTTATAAGTGCTATTCATATTATAGATCCGTAGTTTTCTCAGTAGTTTTTGGTAGATCATTGTTTGTCCTCTTGGGGGCCCGGGTGGCTCAATGAGTTATGTCGCTGGATCTAACAACTCATACAAGCCTATCACCAATACGGCGTGGGTTCGCTCCCGGCTTTATAAATTTACAAAAAAGGGTGCACTCGACTCGCAACCGCAAGTGATAAAGTTTACCAGTTGCTTCCCCATGGTCGGTGGTTCTCTCCGAATAATCCGGCTTCCTCCACCACTAAAACTGATCGCCATGTTATAACCGAAATATTGTTGAAAGTGGCGCTAAACACCAAAAATCAATAAAAAACAATCATTTGTTTGACCTCTTGTCCTTTTTGTTTTGGACGTTCTATTGTCTGTCATTAGACTTACGGCTTCAGATTGCCCCTTTCGTATCTTCAACACTTATCAAGCAGTGTTATTGTAGCATTTAATTATTATGTCCTCTACTTCAAAGGTGTCCGCCGGACACTTTTGCATATGTTATAGTGTCCAGCAGACACTATTTCATATCTCAATCTCTATAAAATATTGTCCGGTGGGACATTTTAACATAGGACATTATTATGTCTTACCTAACCCTAACCCTAACCCTATACTAGGACACAATTTCTTAGCACCGAACACTATTTCATATCGCAATCTCTATAAAATATTGTCCGGTGGGACACTTTAACATAGGACATTATTATGTCTTACCTAACCCTAACCCTAACCCTATACTAGGACACAATTTCTTAGCACCGAACACTATTTCATATCGTAATCTCTATAAAATATTGTCCCGGTGGGACACTTTAACATAGGACACTATTATGTCTTACCCTAACCCTAACCCTAACCCTAAACCTAAACCTATACCAGGACACAATTTCATAGCACCGGACACTATTTCATATCGCAATATCTATAAAATATTGTCCGGGGGGACACTTTAACATAGGACACTATAATGTCTTACATTATCACCAATGATTTAAACAAGAAATGTGTCTAACAGGCATGTTGTACTGGTGAGGTATTTTACAAAGTAGATCAATGTTTCTTCCCGCCATTATTACTTATTATATGTCTCTAGACTAGAGTTATTAAGCTCCATAGTTGCTTTGTTAGTATCCTAACATATATGTTCTCATTTATATGATTGATTTTGGTGCTAAACGCCACTTTCAGCAATATTTCAGCAATATCATGGCGACCAGTTATAGTGGTGGAAGAAGCCGGAGTACCCGGAGAGAACTACCGACAATGGGCAAGCAACTGGTAAGCTTTATCACTTGCGGCTGCGAGTCGAGTGCATCCTTATTTTTTATTGCAATTTACAAAGACGGGCGCGAACCCACGCCGTATTGGTGATAGGCTTGTATGAGTTGTTAGTTAATCCAACCACCTAACTCACTGAGCCACCCAGGCCCTACAACCACCTAAATCACTGAGCCACCGGGCCCTACAACCACCTAACTCACTGAGCCACCCGGGCCCTGTTCTAATTTACAACGTTATTATGCTTTCTAATTTATTATTTATAGACAATAAACCGAGACATGTCCAATAATGTTTTTATTATTTAAAAAAAAGAACATCATACGGTCTTGTAAGAAAACTCCGGACTATAGTATACCATCTTTATGTTTGTTGTTTTTTTCAATTACGGATTCTTTTATTGTTCTGTAATGCCAGGTGAGCTCTATGTCAGGGATGACTCGTGTAGGAAAATGTGACAATTGAATATACCATTAGACAGATATGTATATCATGTAGGTAAACTTATTGGCTAAAATATATTGCCATAGGAAAAAAAAGATATTAAAAATTCAAAATGTTATTGCCACTAACGTGACAAAGCAGTAAAGATCATTTCAAAGCAAAAAATATCAATACACATTAATATTGTATATACATATGTAATATAAAATGGAGAAGATCAGAGCATTTTGCCTTGAACCGGGGTATCAACGACCACTTTGAATATTTGTTCATCGAGAAGTTCGCGCAATATTTCTTTAATGTACAAGGAGATTGACATACACGTTTTCTTTGGCGGACAAGGAGAATGACATACAAGTTTCCTTTGATGTGCAAGGAGATTGACATACAAGTCTTCCTTGACGCACACGGAGAGTGACATAGGAGTCTTCTTTGACGTGCAAGGAGAGTGACATGCAAGTCTTTCTTGACGTACAAGGAGAGTGACATAGAGGTTTTCGGTGACGTACAAGGAGAGTGACATACAAGTTGTCCTTGACGTGCAATGAGATTGACATACACGTTTTCTCCGGCGAACAAAGAGAGTGACATACAAGTTTCCCTTGACGTACAAGGAGAGTGACATAGAAGTATTCCTTGCGGTACAAGGAGAGTGACATGCAAGTCTTCCTTGACGCATAAGGAGAGTGAAATACAAGTCTTCCTTGACACACAAGGAGAGTGACATACAATCCTTCCTTGACGTACAAGGAGAGTGACATATACGTTTTCCATGACGTACAAGGAGAGTGATATATAAGTCTTCCTTGACGTGCAAGGAGAGTGACATACAAGTCTTCCTTGACGTGCAAGGAGAGTGACATACAAATCTTCCTTGACGTACAAGGAGAGTGACATACAAGTCTTCCTTGACGTGCAAGGAGAGTGACATACAAATCTTCCTTGACGTACAAGGAGAGTGACATACAAGTTTTCCTTGACGTACAAGGAGAGTGACATACTGTACAGGTTTTCGATGACGTACAAGGAGAGTGGCATGCAAATCTTCCTTGACGCACAAGGAGAGTGCCATACAAGTCTTTCTTGACGCACAAGGAGAGTGACATGCAAGTTTTCCTTAACGTACAAGGAGTGTGACATAGAAGTTTTCCTTGACGAACAAAGATAGTGACATACACTTTTCTGTTACGTACAAGGAGAGTGACCTACAAGTTTTCTTGACACACAAGTAGAGTGACGTACAAGGAGAGTGACATACATGTTTTCTTGACACACAAGTAGAGTGACACACAAGTTTTCGAATGTGAGTTCGAATTCCACCAGGAGAGGTGTACTCGATACAACATTATGTGATACAGCTTGTCAGTGACTTATAGCAGGTCTGGTTCTCTGGTTTCCTCCGCCAATAAAACTTACCTCCACGATATTGCTGAAATATTGTTGAAAGTGGCGTTAAACACCATAAACCAACCATTACTAATGAATCCCCGAAAATAAGACATATTAATATTAGTCTAAAGTATATATGGACACAATGGAATATTCATAGACATTGACTGTAAATTAAATTATTTGTTTTTAACTGTATGGGGAAAATATCATACAATTTGAGTATTTCTATTTTAAATGGCGTTAAATACCGTAACAGCCACCCCTTCATAGGAGACTACATTATATTACTTCAATTATGCTACAAGTTTCTTTATAATAATAGTTCTGCTGTAACGTTAATGTTAAGGTATTGATATTTCGTTGCAAGGTTTCTTGCAATAAGAGACAATTTAAACGTTTAGTGGAGATGAAGAAGATGTTGTACTGAAATTTGAAGCTTAATATAGCAATATATATATTTATGGAAATTAATTTGTTCAAATTACTTTCAAGAGATTTTGTTAGCTATATAATTTATAGCCTGGACTCTTATTTGACAAACTGCGTCAATTTGCTTTGCTATTATAGTCCGTTTGACTTCTATAAATCTTCAAACAAATTTCTTAAAAATCCAGTTTTCAATTCAACAATTTTTTTTCTATATGTTTATTAATATATGATATTTACGAACTCTGACAATTAATTTCAAAATTTTTGGTCCATTATTAAAAAAGTTACCCATTAGGTCTTTATTTATTGCAATGGTTATGTTTGGACACGATTCTAAAAATATATCACAATTATAACGATCAGTGACCTTTTGACCGACAATACAGTATTAAAACAAATGCAAAGATGGACGCTTCAAATAAACGATTCGCAACGACATCAGAAGAAGAGATTACCGCAAAGAAATTAAAGATGTGCGAGGAGAAGGTCGTACAAAAATATTATCACCCTTAAAATGGGAGTTTTTTTTTATATATAATATATAATGTAAGCTATAATAAGAAGTGTTATTCAACTCGACACTTAGACACAATTAAAGATGGAGAGACAGTACTAATGATGCTCTACATTTCACAGTCAAAGTGCAATTTTCACTGACAAGATTTTTACCAAACGTACTGTACAAACGTATTTATGAGTAGTACAGCGGGTGTCTTATCAGAAGCAGGAACTGCCTACCCTTCGCGAGAACCTGTGTTTACACCTGGTTTTGTTGTGGGATCCGTGTTGCTTATCTTTTTTTTCTTGGGGTTGCTCTATTATGTGTCTTTATGTTCTGAGCTCCGTGTTCTGATATCTACTACGATGTCCGTCCACATACAAATGATGTTAGGTTCGTCTTTACCTCTAGTTGTTTGTAGAAGGACTCGATGTCTTATTTATGTTATTTGTGTTTGTGTGTGCATAGTGATGTCCAATGCTTACTGCGTTGTATTTTTGCATTGTCTATGGTCGTCTTATGTGGCCTACATTTATGTGCCAATTTCTCTGGATTGCCTATTTTTGATAGCCCTTCGGTATTACTAGTATCTAACGTTAATTTTCAATAATCACCATACAATTAGTGTGAAACCGGAACTAACCTGCAGCAGATTGATTTAATTTAATTTCTGGTGTTTAACGCTATTTTCAGCAATATTTCAGCTATATCATGGAGACCAGTTTTAGTGGTGGAGGAAGCCGGAGTATCCGGAGAGAGCCACCGACCATGGGCAAGCAAATGGTAAACTTTTTCACTTGCGGCTGTGAATCAAGTGCATCTTTTTTTGTAATTGACAAAGCCGGGCGCGAACCCACGCCGTATTGGTGATAGCTATATAGGCTTGTATGAATTGTTAGGTAAATCCAACTACCTAACTCATTGAGCCACCCGGGCCTACCTGCAGCAGCGTGGTACTCTTTAATCTGTCGATAAATGTCACAACTGCTCTTCTTTGTCGTCTTAGATCTATTGTTAAAATTTTCTCCCTTTATTCTATATATAGGAGGGGATTTACGGTATTTAAGCCACTTTCAACAATATTTCATGGCAATATATAGTTTTAATTGAATTTACATCAACATACGCAATTTTTGATCAAACTAGACAAATGTGATACAAAATAAATAATTTATCTGAAATACATATCAATCTAATTGCTAGGTGTATCCCAAGGGGGGTATAACTTGTGAAAATCCATTTCCATGAAAGACAAGCAAGCAATACATTAGAAAAACATATACAAAATATAAAATTACCATATCATCCTAGCAGTAATAGAAACAACCTATATTCTGCCATTTATACATACATTGTGTTGGGTTCTGATTACTCCATTTGGTATTTACAAACTCTTCATGCAGACAATACATTAGAAAAACATGGACAAATTATAAATCACCACATCATCTGAGCCGTAACAGAAGCAACCTATATCATGACATTTATACATAGATTGTGTTTGTACTCAAGTCATCCCAGGTGTATACTAACACTGTAAACATAGATTGTGTTTGTACTCAAGTCATCC
>MJUT01065588.1:51623-74601 GCA_002080005.1 Gigantidas platifrons | reverse complement strand
ACTGTAAACATAGATTGTGTTTGTACTCAAGTCATCCCAGGTGTATAATAACACTGTAAACATAGATTGTTTTGGGTTTTTACATAGATTTACTATCCACAAAATCAACATTAGGTATTATTACAGAACATAATCCATTATTTTTAAATGGTAGGAATTATTGCTGAAGAGTATTGTAGCTAAGAATGGTTCCTTTTATTGTTGTTGGAGATAAGTGTCAATATGTCCATTAAAAACTCAAATCAAGACATCCCAGGTGTATAATAACACTGTAACCATATACAGTCAAACCTGTATTTAGAGGTCACCTGTGGGACAGAGAAAATGTGGCTTTAAAAGACAGGTGATCTCTTAAAAGAAGTTCAAATCATATGACATTTTCTATGAGAGGGCAAGATAAAGGTGACATTTTAATACAGGTGACTGCTTAATACAGGTGACATTTTAATATAGGTGACCACATGGGCAGGTTTGACTGTATTGTTTTCGGTTTTTAGAAAGATTTAATGTCTACAAATTCTACAAAATCTACATTAGGCCATATTTTAGAAAATAATGCATTTACTTCAAGTGGTATATGAATTATTGCTGAGGCATATTGTATTTAGAATGTCTCCTTTTAATGTTTCTGGAGAGAAGTGTCATTAGGTCCATTAAAAACTCAAATTTAGTGCACATTCTGAAATAATGATTGTCTGGGAATAGATTGTTAATATAATTAGATGTTCTATATTTAGAGTTATTGTGTTTCAACATTATTAAACCTATATCGTAGTAGTCAGTTTTATTGCTGGAGGTAACCGAGTTATCAGGAGAAAACAACCAATCTGTCGTAAGTCACTGACATACTTTTTCCTTTAATGTGGTATTGTGTACACCTCAACATGAGCGGGATTCGAACTCACTACATTTGTGGTGATATACACCGATTGCACAGGTAGATGTAAATCCAACTGCCGTATCATCACAACCCTTATTCAGGGTTAGGGGTTATGGTGTTTAACGCCACTTTTGAAAAATATTTCAGTTATATCGTAGAGGTAAGCTTTATTGGTGGAGGAAACATGGAGTATCAAGGACCGACAAACTTTATCACATTATGCTGTATTGATTACACCTCACCGTGAGCGGTGTTCGAACTCACAACGTTGCAGAGGAAGTTGTATATCCAATAATGAGACAATCATGATCATGATAGTAAATCCAACTACCATGCGATCACGATCACGACAACCCCTTCTATCTTTATCTTTACTGTTATGAGTCTTCGTTGACGTCACGTTGCATGGTAAACTTTTTTCGATTTTTTAACAATACTTATTATATCTACGAATGACTGCAATGAATATTTCATTATTGCTGTAAAATGTAACATATAATAATATGTCACTCGGAATAAACTGAAAAATCATCTAAAATGTCTAATGAAGTAAGAAATAAGTTTGTTTTGCTTACCTGTACTTGCGTAAAGCTGTTTTTTTGAACAGACAAACATAAATAAAGAATAGATATCAAATAATGGTAATAACAAAATTACCGAACCCCGAACAATCTTCCAAAGGGAAAGTCAAAACTCATAGGTATATAAACAGACAAAATTAGTCAACAACCGGAAAACTGGGAAAACCATAATGACCCTGACTTGGTACAGACATTTCCAAAGAAATGGTGGATTGAATCAGATTCTACGGCGCCAAACCTCCCACTTTCATTACGGTTCAAAGGTTCCGGCTGTCACTATAACAGCATATATAACAATACTGGAACCAAATAGGTAAAATAGTAGTCAACGCAATACTAAATTCAGTGACAAGGGTGGAACATCTATCGTGAACCATCTCCATCAACAACCACGAGTCCCCTGAAGTATTCTAACTACGAATGTAAATGTCAAATATAGCGCGCACGACGCGTTTGTGGAACAAACTTCACCAAGTACGCTCTTGATCACAGAATGTAAATGTCGCTTGGAGCAAACAAACCAAAGGACATAAACAAGATAGCCAAAACCGCCTAAGGTTACCTATGCCTGAGAGTGGCCATACAAACAAAAGGGCATAAACAAGATAGCCAAAACCGCCTAAGGTTACCTATGTCTGAGAGTGGCTATACAAACCAAAGGGCATAAACAAGATAGCCAAAACCGCCCAAGGTTATCTATGTCTGAGAGTGGCTATACAAACCAAAGGGCATAAACAAGATAGCCAAAACCGCCTAAGGTTACCTATGCCTGAGAGTAGCTATACAAACCAAAGGGCATAAACAAGATAGCCAAAACTGGCTAAGGTTACCTATTCCTGAGAGTGGTCATACAAACCAAAGGGCATAAACAAGATAACCAAAACCGCCCAAGGTTATCTATGCCTGAGAGTAGCTATACAAACCAAAGGGCATAAACAAGATAGCCAAAACCGCCTAAGGTTACCTATGCCTGAGAGTGGCCATACAAACCAAAGANCAATCTTCCAAAGGGAAAGTTAAAACTCATAATTATATAAACAGACAAAATCTGTCAACAACTGGAAAACTGGGAAAACCATAATGACCCTGACTTGGTACAGACATTTCCAAAGAAATGGTGGGTTGAATCAGATTTTACGGCGCCAATCCTCCCACTTTCATTATGGTTCAAAGGTTCCGGCTGTCACTATAACAGCATCTATAACAATACTGGAACACAATAGGTAAAATGGTAGTCAACGCAGTACTAAATTCAGTGAGAAGGGTGGAACATCTATCGTGAGCCATCTCCATCAACAACCACGAGTCCCCTGAAGTATTCTAACTACGAATGTAAATGTCAAATGTTGTGCGCACGACGCGCTTATGGAACAAACTTCACCAAGTACGCTCTTGATCACAGAATGTAAATGTCTCTTGGAGCAAACAAACCAAAGGACATAAACAAGATAGCCAAAACCGCCTAAGGTTACCTATACCTGAGAGTGGCCATACAAACAAAAGGGCATAAACAAGATAGCCAAAACAGCCTAAGGTTACCTATGCCTGAGAGTGGCCATACAAACAAAAGGGCATAAACAAGATAGCCAAAACCGCCTAAGGTTACCTATGCCTGAGAGTGGCCATGCAAACCAAAGGGCATAAACAAGATAGCCAAAACCGCCTAAGGTTACCTAAGCCTGAGAGTGACCATACAAACCAAAGGACATAAACAAGATAGCCAGAACCGCCTAAGGTTACCTAAGCCTGAGAGTGGCCATACAAACCAAAGGACATAAACAGGATAGCCAAAACCGCCTAAGGTTACCTATGCCTGAGAGTGACCATACAAACCAAAGGACATAACAGGATAGCCAGAACCGCCCAAGGTTACCTATGCCTGAGAGTGGCCATACAAACCAAAGGGCATAAACAAGATAGCCAAAACCGCCTAAGGTTACCTATACCTGAGAGTGGCCATACAAACCAAAGGACATAAACAAGATAGCCAAAACCGCATACGGTTACCTATGCCTGAGAGTGGCCATACAAACCAAAGGGCATAAACAAGATAGCCAAAACCGCCTAAGGTTACCTATGCCTGAGAGTGGTCATACAAACCAAAGGGCATAAACAAGATAACCAAAACCTCCTAAGGTTACCTATGACTGAGAGTGGCCATGCAAACCAAAGGGCATACACAAGATAGCCAAAACCGCCTAAGGTTACCTATGCATGAGAGTGGCCATACAAACCAAAGGACATAAATCAGATAGCCAAAACCGCCTAAGGTTACCTATGCTTTAGAGTGGCCATACAAACCAAAGGGCATAAACAAGATAGCCAAAACCGCCTAAGGTTACCTATGCCTGAGAGTGGCCATACAAACCAAAGGGCATAAACAAGATAGCCAAACCGGCCTAAGGTTACCTATGCCTGAGAGTGGCCATACAAACCAAAGGGCATAAACAAGATAGCCAAAACCGCCCACGGTTACCTATAACTGAGAGTGACCATACAAACCAAAGGACATAAACAAGATAGCCAAAACCGCCTACGGTTACCTATGCCTGAGAGTGACCATACAAACCAAAGGACATAAACAAGATAACCAAAACCGCCTAAGGTTACCTATGCCTGAGAGTGGCCATACAAACCAAAGGGCATAAACAAGATAGCCAAAACCACCTAAGGTTACCTAAGCCTGAGAGTGGCCATACAAACCAAAGGGCATAAACAAGATAGCCAAAACCGCCTAAGGTTACCTAAGCCTGAGAGTGGCCATACAAACCAAAGGGCATAAACAAGATAGCCAAAACCGCCTAAGGTTACCTATGTCTGAGAGTGACCATACAAACCAAAGGGCATAAACAAGATAGCCAAAACCGCCTAAGGTTACCTATGCCTGAGAGTGGCCATACAAACCAAAGGGCATAAACAAGATAGCCAAAACCGCCTAAGGTTACCTATGTCTGAGAGTGGCCATACAAACCAAAGGGCATAAACAAGATAGCCAAAACCACCTAAGGTTACCCATGCCTGAGAGTGGCCATACAAACCAAAGGGCATAAACAAAATAACCAAAACCTCCTAAGGTTACCTATGTCTGAGAGTGACAATAACCATGGTATGAAAAATTCCGAGGCTGATAAAAGTGTTACTAAGCTACTTTGCATGCTATAAGTAATTCAATTTGTTCATTGAGAAGTAATTATGAAAAAGTATATGATATATGTGTTGCAAAATAGTATTTATATACGTTGATTATTCCATGGATAATCAATGATGATTTCACAGTGTAACTTCAAACGAGCTTAAAGATAAATTGTAACACGCACTGTTGAATAAATTATATCTTGTTGTTAAAAACAAAGAGTAATTCGATTTATTAACATAATGTTTCATTTAAGTATTTATCATATTCATGACATAATGGCACATGGTTACTCACATGTAACATGTAATGGGGTTTCCTTAAATCTCACACGCTGTGAGATATCAACGAGATCTGATTTTGGTTTTATTGTTTCTAAAAGTTTAAATGCTTTGGCTTTCCAATCTTTCGATTTTAAGGTCATCTGTCTTTCAAGATCACTTTTTTTCTTTGTACCAATGGTGACCTCTCAATACAGGTTTGACTGTATATGGTTACAATGTTATACACCTGGGATGTCTTCATTTGAGTTTTTAATGGACATATTGACACTTCTCTCCAACAACACATTCTAAGCTACAATATTCCTCAGCAATAATTCATACCACTTCAAAATAATGCCCTATGTTCTATAATAATACCTAATGTAGATTTTTGTAGATCTAAATCTATGTAAAAACTCCAAAACAATCTATGTTTAGTGTTATTATACACCTGGGATGACCTGATTACAAACACAATCCATGTATAAATGTCAGGATATAGGTTGCTTCTATTACGATATGGTGATTTATAATTTGTGCATGTTTTTCCAATGTATTGTCTGCATGAAGAATGTGAAAATAGCAAGATGGGTAATCAGAATCCAACACAGTCTATGTATAAATGGCATGACATATGATGTTTCTATTACGGCTCACATGATGTGGTTATGTATAATTTGTGCATATTTTTGTAATGTATTGTTTGCATGTCTTGTATGGAAATGGATTTTCACAAATTTCCCCCCTACCCCCCCTGGGGATGAACCTAGTACTTAGATTGATATGTCTTTCAGATAAATTATTTATTTTTTATCACATTTGTCTAGTTTTATCAAAAATTGCAGATGTTGATGTAAATTCAATTAAATCTGTATATCGCCACGATATAACTGAAATAGTGTTGGAAATGGCGTTGAATACCGTAACCCCCCTCCTATATATAGAATAATGGGAGGTAACATACTAAATCTAACATGACAAAGATGAGCAGTTGTAACATTTTTTCGACAGAGTTATGAAGAGTTTCAAGATACCAAAGGGAGGTAATCAGAATCCGTATATCGAAGAAAAACAGACAACACAATAGTCAAAGGAAAAAGGACAAAATGACAAACAACGATCTACAAAACATACATATACAACTAAAGATCGAGTAACACGAACCCCACTAAAAACCGGAGGTGAACTCAGGTGCTCCGGAAGGGTAAGATCCACTCTGCTGCAGGTTAGTAGCGATTTCACACTCATTTGATGGTGATCATTGAAAATGAAAGTTAGATAATACCGAAGGGCTATCAAAAATACACAATCCAGAGAAATTGGCACATATGGTACACAAAATGACGACAGACAACAAAAACACAACACGGTATGTATTGGACATCACTATCCACACACAAACACAAATAACATAATTAAAACATGAGCCCTTCTACAAACAACTGGAGGAAAAGACGGGCCAAACAAACAACAAATGACGTAAATAAGACATGAGTCCTTCTACAAACAACTAGAGGTAAAGACGAACCAAACATCATTTTTATGCGAAAACCGTAACATATATCAGAATACGGAACTCAAAACGTAAAGACACATAATAGGACAACGCCAAAAAAAAACCCCAAAAAAACAGAAGAGCAACACGGAGCCCACCACAAAACGAGGTGCAAACCCAGGTGCTCGCGAAGCGAAGGGTAGGCAGTTCCTGCTTCTTTTAAGATACCCGCTGTACTACTCATATATACAGTACGTTTGGTAAAAGTCTTGTCAGTGCAAATTCCACTTTGACTGTGAAATGTAGAATATCATTAGTACTGTCTCCCTGTCTTTATTTGTGTCTAAGTGTCGAGTTGAATAACACTTCATGTTCATTTACATCAATATCGTTTCTTACCAATAGAACTCGTCGTATTCTTGAAAGGAGCCTGTGACTCCATATATAGGAGACACTCAGTATTTCAAACAATATAATAGGTAATAATAGCAAAGCAAGTTGACGCAGTTTGTCAAGTAAGAGTCCAGGCTATAATTTATATAGCTAACACAATCTCTTGAAAGTCATTTGAACGAATTAATTTCCATAAATATCTATATTGCTATATTAAGCTTCAAATTTCAGTACAACATCTTCTTTATTTCCACTAAACGTTTAAATTGTCTTTTATTGCATGAAACCTTGCAACGAAAAATCAATACCTTAACATTAACGTGACAATAGAACTATTATTATGAAGAAACTTGTAGCATAATTGAAGTAATATAATGTAGTCTCCTATGAAGGGGTGGCTGTTATGGTATTCAACGTCCTTTAAAATACAAATCCCCAAATTACATGATATTTTCCCACATACAGTTAAAAACAAATAATTTAATTTACAGTCAATGTCTATAAATATTCCATTGTGTCCATATATACCTTAGACAAATATTAATATGTCTTAATTTCGGGGATCCTTTAGTAGAGGTTGGTTTATGGTATTTAACACCATTTTAACAATAGTTCAGCTACTAGTATATCGTGGAGGTCAGTTTTATTGGCGGAGGAAACCGGAGTACCAGGGGAAGACCACCGACCTGCTACAAGTCATTAACAAGCTGTATCGTATAATGATATATCGAATACACCTCTCCTGAATGGGATTCGAACTCACACTCACTCGAAAACTTGTGTGTCACTCTATTTGTGTGTCAAGAAAACTTGTTTTCACTCTCGATGTACGTAAAAGAAAATTGTATGTCACTCTCCTTATCTATGTATAAATGTCATGATATAGGACGTTTCTATTACTGCTCGGATGATGTGGTAATTTGTATTTTCTGCATGTTTTTTCTAAAGTATTGTCTGCATGAATAATTTGAAGATATCAAATGGGGTAATCAGAATCAAAACACAATCTATGTATAACTGGCATGTTATAAGCCTTTTCTATTACTGCTTGGATGATGTGGTAATTTATAATTTGTGCATGTATTTTTAATGTATTGGCTGCATGTCTTGCTTAGAAATGGATTTTCACAAATTATGTCCCTTGGGAATGTCCCTAGTGCTTATATTGATATGCATTTCTGACATATTATTTATTTTTTGTCACATTTATCTAGTTCTATTAAAAATGGCATATTTTGATGTGAATTTAATTATGTACTATATGATCGCGACAGTGTAAGTAAACGTTAGAGAACACCGAAGAAGCAATAAAAAAAGAAGAAAAATCCAGAGAAACTGGCAACACCGGGTACACAATACGACGAAAACCAAAACAAATACAAAATATAATATGTGTTTTGCACTAATATGATAATAGGCGTTACCTAACTTGGGACGAAGTCCAATATTTTTTTTTAAACAATATTAACTCGGATATATGGACCTTTAATATATTTTGAAAGTAGACCAAGGGTGGATCCAGATTTTCTTAAATGAGGGGGCAAATAGGGGAACCCAGACCCAAATCTTCCGTCTTTTTTTAAGTCCCGATGAAGGTATGAAACATCCGCATCCGATTTTCTACACAGATTTAACCATGTACTGACTTCCGGTATGTCATTTCCGGTGCATGAAAAATTAGTCATTAGTATATAGAAAAAAATTGCTATTTCTACCATAGTTGGGACTTCGTCCCATAATATTCGATAACAAACACAAAGAACCTAAATAAGACCTGAACCCTTCTTAAAAAAAACTAGAGTTAAAGACGAACCGAACATCGTTTTTGAACTCATGAAAACTCTGTTTCTAGCAGTAATTAATGGAGCAAAATAAAAATTCACACCATCAGAACAGCTCAAAATCCTAAAGGAAAACTATAGAAAGAGGGGGGGATTGATACATATACCTGACCGCTCACCTTCCTGGAATGGTAAAGACACCTAAAAAATAACCAATGGCGGGATCAAATTAAATATTTGAAGAAGACGAAAAACACGATATACTAGTATCGCACTCGAGACGAGCACAACACCGATGTGGTTAGTTTAATTTCTATAGTGGTAGCTAACTGAAGCAACATTGATCAGTAATTGTAAGTACATTCAAACTTGCCCCTGCATTCACCTCTATTAAGCAGTCACCTGTATTAAAATGTCACATATTTCTTGTCCTGCCATTGAAAATTTAACATGAATTGAACCTCTTTTAAGAGTTCACCTGTCATATAAGGCCACTTGTTCTTTGTCCCAATGGTGACCTCTTAAAAGAGGTTTGTAAGTATATATAATCTACTAAATGTATATGTGTATGTGCAAGCAGCATGAGGATATTGATATATGTTGTATCATTACGGCGAGCTGCATATTTGACTAGTTTTGCGCAAATAGGTGGATCCCACATTTCACTGGCGTTATAGTCCGCAGATTAGAGAAACTTCGTTGTGATTTCAAAACAAGAGGACTACCTCGAGTGAAAGGATTTGTGTAAAATGATGTCAGAGGTTAGGTATTTTGATTTGACATGCAACAGTGAAAGATGTATAAAATGTATGAGATACGGCGTTGTCCAAACATTATGTGAACGTTGGAAAGATACCCTATATATTTAATATCATGAAGATACAACAATCAAGAAATATTAGAGAAAACCGAAAGGGCGATCGAGATAATCCAGAGAGCAAAGACGTGCAAAAAAAACCCCAAAAAAAAGAAAACCCAACACAACACAGAATACTAATACTAGAAAGGTGAGCAATACAGACCCCACAGATAAACGGGGTTGGACCCAGTTTCACACGAAGGACATGCAGATCCTGCCCCACTAGGGTCTATTGTTTAAACACAATAAATGAATACACCTTTGTATGCTGTTTTCTTCTTCGTTTAATGTCATATATACATATAGATTCTCCTTCAGCTGCCCGTGGGTTACGATATTTCTCCACTCAAGAGAGTTAAATTAAACATTTTAACCACGAGTCGTTAGGCGAGTGGTTAAAATTTTTAATTTAACTCTCGAGAGTGGAGAAAAATCGTAACCCACATGGGCATCTGAAGGAGAATTTGTTTCTCCCATTATTTAGCACGAACTTTATTTCAAAAGCCGTCAAATGAGTCAAACGAGTCAAATTCGGGGAAAGGCACGAGACATTTTAATTCTCTAGAATATTACATATTTTTCCACCACTGGCTCAGCGGGGTTAAAATGACGTCATAATGGGAGAAAGGAATTTATACATTTTAAGACAATATCGAAAAATGTATATATCAAAACTAAATAAATTCTGTTTTGTTAATATTTGTTTAAATATTTCATTCAAAATCTTATCATGACCTTAATTTGCAATTTTTGTCTGTTAATTAATTAAAGACTCAGTTTATTTCCTGTCCTTTCTAAAAATCAATATTTGACAAATTGAAATAGGAAGCTTCAAGCAGGAAAGCTTCGCGAGTCTGCAAATAAAACATTCGACAAGTCACAAAATGGCGGAAACCGGTTTGTTATAGCCATAAGGAAGTATTCTTTCCGAGAAATAAAACAATTAATGGCCAAGAAATGTAATCTGTTATACAATAGTAATTTGTCTAGACTCTACAAAATGCAATTAAATATCGCAACAACATTTAATTTTGTCCACATCAATTAGACAATAGGGAAAAGTACATGTTGTATAACCAGCAAGGGAGGAGACAAGATGGTGGCCACGCTTACAACAAATATCACATTAGGAGCTATACGAGACTTTCGGTAAAACATGATAAATGTTATCAAGTATAAGATTACTACAAGATGTAGATGTTAGAGAGAAGACAAATGTCAATATAATTGTAATTTCCATCACAATGCGAGAATAAAAGAGCTAGCATTTATTTATTAGGCGTCTCTGGAATACCATACAACGAGGGAGGATGCTCATAGTCAGAAAATTTGAAAGGTAAATACATGAAATAGCTTGGGGAGCAAATAACCAAAGAACCGAAACTGGATAGACAAAATCGGCAAATATTACCCATGGCTGAGGTGGTTGGGCTTAGATTTAATCAATTACTTGTTAGGAACTGTACATTTCTAGCATAAATGCATCTGTTAATCAGTTTGAATGTGGTTCGTATTGCTGTATCTTTAGTTTTCAGTGTAATATTTTGTATATCATTGTTTGTCCCATTGTAGTCACTGTGTTGTCTGTTCTGCTTCGATTTACGTCTTCTAAATACCCCTTTGGTATCTTCAAACCATTCTTATGGGCGGATAATGTATTCAGGGACTAATAGGTCACCAGTATGGTTTGATTTGATTTTTGGTGTTTAACGCCACTTTCAACAATATTTCAGAACCAAGGACAACGACCATGGGCAAGCAACTGATCAACTTTATCACTTGCGACTGCGTGTCGATTGCACCCCTTTGTACTTTACAAAGCCGGGCGCGAACCCACGACGTATTGGTGATAGGCTTGCATGAGTTGTTAGGTGATCCAACTCCTTAACCCATTGAGCCACCCGGGCCCCCAAGTTATAGTAATATAACCGTAGATATCTATATTTAGATCGTAAATATAATACAAAAAATGGTTACCATAGTCGTGATTGTATGGTAGTTGGATTTACATCTATATATGCAATTTACTAATTGTGAGTATTCCATATAATCTGAGGTCAGTGACTCGCTGAAGATTTATCCGGATACTTCAGTTTCTTCCGTAGACCAAGAATACCGCCACAATATATATTAACTGAAATATTGTTGAAATTAGAGTTAAACATATATACTCTATATATGTATAATTAAGGAATATTTGAAATTATTTAACAGGTTATACGATATAACCTGGTTTTGGGCAGTTTACGCTTAGTAAACCGCGAAGCGGTTGATGAAAAGCGTAAGCTGTTCCAAACCAGGTTATGCAAGTATAACATGTTAACTAATTTCAAATGTTCCTTATATTTAATTTTTACAGCAAAATTTAATGATTCCTCGATTTTAATTACGATTATTTCATGGGACTATTTTAATTTGTTGTCGGCGAATGAATATGTTGGTGACGTCAAAATTCCAACACAGGTTATCTAGTATGACCATTTCTTCTCCGGGTGGATCAGTCAATCGGGTTGCAATATTCACATCAAATTAAATTATTGCTATTTATTAAAAGACAGGTGGGTTCGCGTCCGGCTTTGTAAATTACAAAAAGGGTGCATTCGGCTCGAAGCCACAAGTGATAAAGTTTATTAGTTGCTTGCCCATGGTCGGTGGTTATATCCGGATACTTCGGCTACTTCCACCTCTAAAGCTGGTCGTCATGACATAGCTCAAATATTGCTATAAGTGGCGTTAAAACACCAAAAAATCAAAAATCTTAAAAGACAGGTAATTTTTCCTCGGATTTAGCTATCTTTAGCGGAAGTCATCTATTATCCCCTTTGATTTATTGTCTCCCAACGACTTCTTGATTATATGGCTTTCAAATATATTGAATATGAGCGTACCGTACCGCATTCAGGTTATTCTAGAAACACGCTATGCGCACTAAAATAGATATCAGCGTTTTCATTATTTATAACAATCTGAGCACTCTTTCTGGTGTAAAGTACATTTTTGAAAACAAATCCAAAAAATTTAGATAAAATGTGATTAGTTTTAACATTATATTCTAGTATAAGGAAATATTATATCATTAACAACTTCTATTTAAATGTGGAGAGAATAAAAACTACATTTTCCGCTCTGTATGATGGTATATGATTTAGCATAGAATTTTCTCACGCGTGTCAGGGCTAATGATAGAGTAGCAAATATCTTAAATAACAGACTAGTTGCAATAAAGGGTGTTCTAGTTTGTATTTAGCTTTTCATTAAATTAAATAGAGTTATATTGCGGTCAGAAAGGTGTTCATATCAGCTTAGCAAAGCTTAGCTAAAGTTTAGAAGGAAACAATGAATATAATGATGTAGCGGTGAAATGTTTATAATTTCAGTACGTTTTTAGTACTTTGGGATTAAAATAATCTTAAATCTCACACAAATTTCTAATTTGTCCACATCAATTATACAATAGGGAAACGTACAATTTGGATAACCCACAAAGGAGGAGACATGATGGCGGTCAGGTTTACAACAAATATTACATTAGGAGCTATATGAGACTTTGGATAAAACATGATGAATGTTATCAATTGCATATTTCTATTTAACTCCTACAGTGAGATGAAAGTTGATTGTTCTCAATTCAAGATTCGAAACTTAAAAATCGACAAGGCCGAAAGTAAAATATTCGATAAGGTGATTGATGGAACAAAGGGTAATACATACATTGTGATATTATTACTTACTAGATATCAGCATTTACCAGTGAAAATGTAAGGACAATTAGGATCTTTGCCCATAAAAATTACCATTTGTATGACAAGTATTTGGACTTTTGTTTCTATCTTTATTGATTACCCGGCTTTGTAAATTACAAAAAAGAGTGCACTTGACTCGCAGCCGCAAGTGATAAAGTTTACCAGTTGCTTGCCCATGGTCGTTGGTTCTCTCCGATTACTCCGACTTCTTCCACCACTAAAACTGGTCGCCATGATATAGCTGAAATATTGCTGAAAGTGGCGTTAAAACACCAAAAATAGAAAATATCAAATCAACCTATGGTGACACATTAGTAACACGACGGGTGCCACTAGTAGAGCGGGAACTTCTCACAACTAAGTTAGTCCTAGGATTTTAATAGGGTACATGTTACTCAACCTTTACCTTTCTGTGCTATGTTTTGTAGATGCTTAGCAGTCATCGTACCTTTTTTTCTTTTGGCCATTGTAACGTGTTCTTCGATTTACGGCTTCTGATGATTGTTTCTGTACAGTGTTTTGCAGATCAATGTCTGTCTGTTTGGTCTTTTCCTTTTTTTGGCCGTTGTATTGTCTTTCCTTCATCTATTTACGAGGGGCCTGGTTGGCTCAATGAGTTAGGTCGTTGGATCTAACAACTCATACACGCTTATCACCAATACGGCGTGGGTTCGTGCCCGGCTTTGTAAATTACAAAAAAGGGTACACTCGACCCGCATCCGCAAGTGATAAAGCTTGCCAGTTGCTTGCCAATGATCGGTGGTTCTCTCTGGGTACTCCGGCTTCCTCCACCACTAAAACTGGTCGCCATGATATAGTTGAAATATTGTTGAAAGTCGCGTTAAAACACCAAAAATCAAATCTATTTACGGCTTCTGATGATTGTTTCTGTGCTCTGTTTTGCAGATCAATGTCTGTCCCTTTGCTCTTTTTCTTTTGGGCGTTGTATTGTCTGTCCTTCATCTATTTACGGCATATTATGATCCCCATTTGGCATCTTCAAACTATTCTAGAATCAAGGTTGAATCAATGTTGTTGTTGTGTCTGCCTGTTGGTCATTGTACATGTAATATCGAACATGATTTAATTTACCATAAAACCGTTGCTAATAACACACATTAAATATACTTTGTGTGTCATGTGAAATAGATTCGTAACTTACAATTATATGGTCAAGCGTCTAGACGATCGAAATAGTTCAGTTAATTATAATTGGTCCTTGGAGGCAATATCTATCATGGAAAATCACCTTTTCACGACTACTTCAGTATGTTATCAATTTGATTTTTAATCCGTTAAGAACTAGTTAGAAATCATTTCAACGTTGATTAAGTTACTATAACTGGGCTAAATAATATTTTTAAAAAATAAATAATTCCATACTGTCAGAACAGTTCCATTATCAACTAGAAAGGTAACAGAAATAGATTCATAGCACCTAAACCTAACAAGGGGCCCGGGTGGCTCAATGAGTTTGGTAGTTGTAGGGCCCGGGTGGCTCAGTGAGTTAGGTAGTTGTAGGGCCCGGGTGGCTCAATGAGTTAGGTAGTTGGATTATCTAACAACTCATACAAGCCTATCACCAATACGGCTTGGGTTCGCGCCCGGCTTTGTAAATTACAAAAAAGGTGCACTAGACTTGGCCCTCCCAAACAAGATGTTAAGCTAAAATGTTTGCTCTTTGAGCTGTTCCGACAATTTTTCTTATTTTATTACTGATAAACTCACAAGTAACTATGACTGAGATATAATTTTGTTCAGAGTGATGAGATTTTAATGACTTTTTGATTGGCGTTGATCATTTCAAAAATATTCGCTTGACAAATTTGACGTTAAAATTGGCTTGTTTTTGAATGATCAATATAAGCTATTGGTTGTAAATTTAAAATACTAAATAATTGATTTTACCTGTTAATCATAACAAACATGATGATTACAATAGATTTTGAGAAAAAAGAAGAAAATTATTACTCTAGATTTAAATTACCACTAACTGATTTTGAGAGAGAGAGAGAGGTTCATACATGTAGATACAATACTTTTTTTTTATCCAAAGCTATTGAATGTAGCAAAAGGGTCATGCAAATTAACATTGATAAATAGCCGTTTTTCATCAATAACCATCCGAAAAATCATTCGCGGGAGAAAAGATGGAAGGATAATAATTTTCTATTCAAACTACAGTAAAACCTGTATAAACAGAACTTATTCAGTTTAGACAGGTGTTTGGTTTACACAGGTTCAAATTACATAGACTTTTAGTAGATTTGGGCAGCTTTTCGGTTTACTCAGGGTTCTAAGGGTCACAAAAAATACGTTAAAAACAGGTTGTTTATTAGTAACCTGCCGCAAACTCAATCGCTATGGAAAACATTGAAGAAAAATATTTTTCTATTTAAAACTACTAGGAAAGGGTTCATGTAAAAAAAGGGATATATACTGGATATTCATCAGTATTCTGCCGGAAAATAATTCTTTGTGGAAAATATGGAAGAAAAATATTTTTCTATTTATAACTACAGATGTACTAAGAAAGATTTCAGATGAAAAAGGGGATATATACTGGATATTCATCAGTATTTTGTCTGAAAATCATTTTCTGTGGAAAGTATGGAAGATAAATACTATTATATTTAAAACTACTAAGAAAAAGTTCATACCTATATATGATAAATACTGGTTTAACATCAACAGTTAATCGCAGAATCATTCTCAAGGGAAAATATGGAAGATAAACACTTTTCTATTCAAAACCATTCACATAAAGGGACATGCAACATAAAATTGATACATGTCATCTTGTATAGATCTATAATGTTAAAATCATTAATCCAATAACAGAGGAGAAAATCCTGCTATAAAGGGACCTTTCCGTGATAATGTCAATTATGTCATGTTAAATATATATATATAAACGGGAAACTAGCTATCAGACAGATAAACTATGGTCGTCTTTTATTTCTATCGTATTGCTCCGTCATCATAGAATTGCCGTTTACCAGTTGCTTGCCCAGGGTCGGTGGTTCTCTCCAGGTACTCCGGATTCTTCCACCACTAAAACTGGTCGCCATGATGTATCTGAAATATTTCTGAAAGTGGCGTTAAACACAATAAATCATAATCATAGAATAGCCTGTTTAAGTGTAAATGCTGAAAGTACACAATAATACAGCTTTGTCTAAATTATACAATTCTCCATGTGATAAATATTTAACAAATAGTTTTAGTTTATAACAATTGTATTTGCTCATAGAGACAAAGTGCCATGAACTATTTGTTATATTATACTCAATACATGCAAATCTGTCAGACGACATGTTTTTGTTATTGTATATCTAAGACAAAAAACGAGTTCAGACAAAATCCGGAAGAAAACATTATATTGATCGCGCCCGGTCCATATACTAAAATATGGACCGGTCCATATACGAAAATATTGACCGGCTGCGCTAACAAGGACAAATAGGGAAAATAAAAACGTAAAGTATAATATAACGAAATATACTGGTTTAAGTCAATTTGAGAAGTGTTATAATTAACAAATAGTTCACGGCACTGAGGGCCATATGGCAGTTTATGGACCGGGATGTCACCCACAAAATATTATATGGATCGAAGCGAAGCTGAGGTCCATATAGTATTTTGTGGGTGACAGACCGGTCCATAAACTGCCATTTGGTCCGAAGTGCCATGAACTATTTGCTATATTATACTTCGCGTCCAAAAACAAGCCCAATTATCTCCCGAAATAAAGACTCGAAAACGAGGCAGTCCACTGCCGGTCCATATAACGTTATATGGACCGGCTGCGCTAACAAAGACAAATAAGGAAAATAAAAACGTAAAGTATAATATAGTTCAATAGTGTAGCGTTGTCATAACAGGAGAGGCTTAGAGTTATGGTTTTTGTAGAAGAGCACATGTCTTATTTACGTTATTTGTGTTTGTTTGGGTATAGTGCGTGGTTGCCTTGGTTTTACTACTATTTTTCGACTGGATTTGTTCAGATAGTTTTGTATTTTTTGCTTTTTTTGGTGCTGTCCATGTTTATGTAGTCATGTTTGTTTTTCTGATATTGGAACTGCATCGGTGGTGTAATGGTTAGCGGGCTTGCCGTGAATATAATATATCGTGGGTTCGGGTGCGTGTCCTGTCAAGCCAGACAATACACTTGGTCTTTGCTGCTTCTCTGCTAAGTACGCGACTTTTTTTTCTTACAAGGGCCCGTGTGGCTCAATGAGTTAGGTAGTTGGATTACCTAGCAACTCATACCAGCCTATCACCATTACGGCGTGGGTTCGCGTCCGGCTTTGTAAATTACAAAATGAGTGCACTCGACCCGCAGCCGCAAGTAATAAAGTTTACCAGTTGCTTGCCCATGGTCGGTGGTTCTCTCCAGGTACTCCGACTTCTTCCAGCACTAAAACTGGTCGCAATGATATTGCTAAAAGTGGCTTTAAAATCCCAAAAATTAATTAAAAAAAATATTTTATTTAAAGCAATTCAATACTTTCTTGCTACACAATACAAATATATAACTATCAATCATGCTTACTTTCGATGTATCTTTACTTGATATCATTAAACTATCATTACCATAGAACACTATTGGCTATTAATCATTATTTTCCTCGACAAAGCGACATTGTCAAAATCCACTGATTCAAAGATAATGTAATAAATAGTTCTTAGAAACGTAACAGGATATTATAACGTTACGGTTATGAGTGTCTAATTCACTTTTCACAATATTTCAGTTATATCGTTGTGTAACTCAACTAAAATTAGATATCGACTGCATGTTTTATTATCCTCTCGCCAACGAAGTTGCGAAGGGATATAGTAACGCTACCATCCTTCCGTCCGTCCTTCCGTAATATCCTTGTGAACACTCTAGAATCAACATCCTCCAATGGATTTTGACCAAACTTGGTACATACTTAGTCCTTCATAGAATCTGGAATCCTATTGATTTTCAAGGTCATAGGTCGAAGGTCAAGGTCACCGGGTCAATTATTTAGGCGAGGGGATACCCCACGCTTTTGCGTTGCCCTTGTTATTATTTGTTTGTATTTATTTATTATTTTGGCGACACACTAACATCTAACAACATCCAATGTGGTGTCTCGTCAGGGATGATAATTGTAAGCGAACAATCAGCGATGAATCTACTAAAACTTTAGGTATGGAAACCGAGCATGCTCTAAATGATGTTGTCCGATTGATCAAAATATGTAGTTGTCTTCCATAGGCTTGAACTGTTGCTGATAAATTCCAAAATTCCAGAGTACATGACATGACCCTGACAAAGATGCTCTCCAAAGGAAAAAAGATACAACACACACACCTAGCTTTAATCAGATTGGTCGTGGTGGTCAGTTGTACTAGTAGAGGAAAACCAGATAGACCAACCAAGCTGTCACAAGTAACTCATAACTTTGTTATGGTATCATGCACCCAGTTTTTAGACATGCTTTATCAGACATATTTATTATTCAATTTTGCAGTTACTATATAATGTGATTATTATCAAAATTAAGGTAAATATTCCTCACGGACCGGGTGGTTCTATGAGTTAAGTAGTTGGATCTAACAACTCATACAAGCCTATCACCAATACGGCGTGGGTTCGCGCCCGGCATTGTCAATTACAAAAATGGTGCACTCGACTCGCAGCCGCAAGTGAGTTACTTGTCCATGGTCGGTAGTTCTCTCCGGGGTCATCGGCATCTTCCTTCAATAAAACTGGTCGCCATGATATAGCTGAACTATTGCTGAAAGTGGCGTTAAACGCAATCAAAAATCAAATCCTCAGGTGTATATATAACCTTAGACGATTTTGGCTATCCTGATTAAACGCCTTGGCTTACTTGCTCCAAAAGACTTCTACGCTATTTGGGTTTCCATTCATTTTGAAGTTTTTTTTATTCGAAATGTTTATCTAAGAGAGCCTGTATACAAACATTACTGTGTAGTGTCTATTTTAAGCTTCCTGGGTTTGAAAATGAAAGCAGTGAGTAGATCGTACCCCCACATTCTGGAAATTCCAAAGATCTTTTTTTTAAGCTTCCTGGATTTGAAAATGAAAGTAGTGAGTAGATCGTACCCCCACATTCTGGAAATTCCAAAGATCTTTTTTTTAAGCTTCCTGGATTTGAAAATGAAAGCAGTGAGTAGATCGTACCCCTCAACCTGGAAATTCCAAAGATCTATGTTTAAGCTTTCTGGATTTGAAAATGAAAGTAGTGAGTAGATCGTACCCCCACATTCTGGAAATTCCAAATATCTTGTTTTAAGCTTCCTGGATTTGAAAATGAAAGCAGTGAGTAGATCGTACCCCACATTCTGGAAATTCCAAAGATCTATTTTTAAGCTTTCTGGATTTGAAAATGAAAGCAGTGAGTAGATCGTACCCTACATCATGGAAATTCCAAAAATCTGTTTTTTTTAACTTTCTGGATTTGAAAATGAAAGCCGTTCAATGTACTTAGCTGAATAGTGCAATAGAAAATTGGTTGACTTAATCAATACCTTGTATTACTAGTGATCATAATTACATCGTTATGTGTACGATAGGGTTTTATTACGATTATCAGCAGCCGCAAGTCTTTGATGAGGGCTAATATCAATGATATTGGCCTCCGTTAATATCAAATGATATTGGCCGCCTTTTGAATTCTAACTAATGGTTTGATGAAAACACTTTTTACATAATGTTTCTAGTTTTATCTCTCACAAACAGTAGAATAAACCTGACTTTTACGACTATGATTCGTTTTAATGTAATATGATTATTTAATGTAGAATATGTTATCGGTCTTCTTAAACCAGAAACATCCGATCAGCCTGATCGGGAAACATGCGCATTAAAATGTCATTATTTATAGTAAAGTGGGCTGGAAGTTACTGATCACACAATCACCTACTAACTCCTATCATAAAGAAATGGTTAAATAATCAGAATTTGTTGGCGAGACCAAGTTGCAATTCTATTATTTATTGTGTTTAACACCACATTCAGCAATATTTCAGGAATATCATGGCCACCAGTTTTAGTGGTGGAAGAAGCCGGGGAGAACCACCGACCATGGACAAACAACTGGTTAGCTTTATCACTTGCGGCTATGAGTCGTGTGCACCCATTTCTATGAAATGAAGATAATGTCCACATTGTACTAGACCAACCTAATAGTTGATATAAAATAATTAATTAAAGCAAATTGCACAAAACTATATTGCTTTTATCAATTCCCGACTATAATACCAATGATAGAATACAAAAATAGACAATGTAGACGTTTATTTTGTCAATAATTATTTTTGCTTTGAAAAAAATCCTGGATTTTAAGTCTGCTTTGCTATTTTTAGTTATTTAAATAGAAATACACCGTACCACAATGATTTCCATAAATATCGTGGTTGTTTGCTGCCGAGTGTGTGTTTGTCTAAAAGATTCCATACCCAAGGACACTAAGAACCAACATTACATTGATTCAACTATAGACAAATATATAAGATATCGTATTGTCAATTTTTCTAAATATCAAGGCCATAATTGAAGAATTGTAAAAATCGAAACCGTCGAATAAAATGAAAAAAAAAAAAAATGAAAAAAAACCACACTGTCGAAACAGTTCCAAAATCTAAATAAAAAAAATAATCATACAAACATAGACAAAATCAGTCATGTTTTACATTTTACATTTATTTACAAGCACATTTACATGATCGCTGACTTTCCGGTCTTGAAATTGGCGCTTCACTAAAATTGGAGGGATTAAACAAGCTTGGTAAGCACAAACCTTACCCCCCCCCAGGTTAAATAATTGTTGATATTGCTATTTTGTTATACAGTTTCATAGCATTTGGGAGGGGGGAGGGGGTGGTGGATCAATGAGTTAGGAAGTTGAATTACCTAACAACTCATACAACCCTAACATCAATACGGCGCGGGTTCGCACCTGTCTTTGTAAATTGCAAAAAGGTTGCACTCGACTCGCAGCCGCAATTGATAAAGTTTACTAGTTGCTTACCTATGGTTATCACCGGGTACTTCTGCTTCCCCACCACTAAACCTGGTCGCGATGATATAGCTAAAATATTGCTGAGAGTGGCGTTAAACACTTTAAATGAAACCAATTAATAAATCAAATCCTAACATTTGGATCCGTGGCTTTTTATTTATCATCACAAAACTACAGCGTGACTGATGAAAAAAGTTCAATCACGGCAGATGAGAAATGAGAAAGAGTGTGTTCGGAGTGGTCTGTGGTGTCCAGCTGCAAAACAAAACAATTTAACCATATTTAATATACATGTATCTCCTTTTAATTGTAACGACCACAACGCCATGATATAGCTGAAATATGGCTGAAAGTGGCGTTAAGCACAAAAAAATCAAAATCAAATCAATAAAAACGCACGTAACATTGTTCATCCTTGTACCACATATTAGCAAAAGCTACTAAGACAAGGCTACGTTGCTCCTAGGTTGAAGTCATCGCCACAACAATTCTACGGTCGTCATCACAAATTGGTTGACCGTTACAAAATATTCATAATCCATACTAGTATCTCCAGTGACAATGAATCTTTTACTTTTTACTTACATGTTTCTTTCCTCTATCACGGCCAAGACTTTTACCGGACTTGACTGTATATATGAGTAACACAGTGGGTGTCTTATAAGAAACAGGAAATGGTTACCCTCCGCAGCCACACGAGTTCACCTCCGGTTTTCTTGATGGGGTTCGTGTTGCTCATATTTTCAGTTTTGTTTGTGTTGTCCTGTTGTGTGTCTTTACGTTGTGAGTTCCATGTTGTGCTGTCCGTTATAGTTTTTCTGGTTCGTTTTTACCTCCAGTTGTTTGTAGTAGGACACATGTCTTATTTACATTATTTGTGTTTGTTTGGTCCGTCTTTTCCTCCAGTTGTTTGTAGTAGGGCACATGTCTTATTTACATTATGTGTGTTTGCTTGGCCCGTCTTTTCCTCCAGTTGTTTGTAGTAGGGCACATGTCTTATTTACATTATTTGTGTTTGTTTGGCCCGTCTTTTCCTCCAGTTGTTTGTAGTCTTATTTACATTAATTGTGTATATTGGTGTCCAACACATATTGTGTTTTGTTTTTATTTTCTTTTGTTTTGTTTTCTTCGTCTTGTGTACCGTACCCTATGCTGCCAGTTTCTCTGGATTCCTCTTTTTTTTTATTGCCCCTTCGGTATTCTCTATCGTTCATTATCATATGACACAAACACAATTCAATAACCATAATGCCTATGCTAGGCCAGGAAAGATAAAGTGGGCAGTAATGTATTTGTGGGTTGCCGATATTGTTTTTGCTTCTTGTTACGATTCTGTGATTCTATATAGGATTTTAGAATTGTTCGACATTGTGATATATTTTTATTCATGTTATTATCTTTAAACACATCGGTGGGGTAATAGTTATCGTTATCGCCTTGGCTGTTGTAGATCGTGGGATCGAGCCCCGGTCGAGTCAACTCAAACACTATCAAATAGCTATGTGATAGTTCTCCGCTTAGCACACTGTGGATGGTTAGTTCGGATTCACGATAGTATGAACACAACGTTTCTAGAATAATTAAATTGTAATAATTTACATCTATTCAGACTGTTGATTTTCAACGGAAAAACATCAAATATCATGTTACTTAATTGTATATTTGATATACTTTGATATATTTAATAAACTACACCATAAATCCCTAATAAAGTTACGTTGAATGTGAAATCGACAAGTAATATTATGATAAATGATAAATCGACCAGTTTACAGCTTTAAATGGGTCTATTTCTTGGTAATTAACCCAGTGTATCTCCTTGTATT
>MJUT01065588.1:28105-49504 GCA_002080005.1 Gigantidas platifrons | reverse complement strand
AAGCTCAATGGGATGGATGCGATCAACGCAATCACCAAACCTAGAATTATTTAGTGAAAGGACATCATCTATATAGCGGAACATGAAATTAAAGGATCTGGCTAGCTTCACCACTCGGTTGTTAGTGTGGTTCTTGTTGTTCAATCTATAGTTTGCAGTGTAGAGCTTTGTCGACTACTGTTTATTTTTGCGTATTTTTTTCACTTCATCATTGCACTGTCTGTCCTTTCAATTACGGCTTCTGATTCCTCCTTTGACATCTTAAAACAAACTTAGATATCAAATTAAGTGCGCGCGATGAGGCTCTGGAATAACATTAATCAGGTACGCTCAAGGTCGAAAGGTGGGAAAGCTAAATAATCAAGCTTTTCTTATGATTTGACAATCTAGATTTCTTGTACGACAGCCTTAATTAAAGGATATTGAACTGACTATTATCATTAAAACAACTCAATTATGGTACCCGTATCAGAAGTCCAATGTTCGGTTTTACAATGCTCATTACACGTACTAAACCGTATCATTATCATTTCAAATAATAACTTTTAGTTGTACAAATTGTTAGCCGTGACCGTTTTATATTTTACAATTTGACAACGTCGATATTAGTTGATAGCAATTACTATGCTTGTCATGAATTCTAGTGTGTCCAATTATAAAAAACTGACATGTTAAAACGATAGCTGTTTGTTTTTTTTGTTTTTTGTATATGGTCAGGCAACTAGTAATAGCATGCTACAAGGAATATCTCTTTTCATTAAAATAACTAGTGAAAACCACTGTCCTTGTCGAGTATGTCACTGACAAAATTTAAAAGAAGAGATTGCATGATGAATTGTCTGGCTACAAAACCGGAAGTGACAAGATTTTGAAATTGATTTACAAATGTATTAGTATTATGTGAAATGATTTGAACGATCATATTGACATTTACAACACTCACAACCCACAATCTTCATGAACCAATAAAACTTAATTAGCTTAATATTATCTGATTGTTGAAAGTCAATGAACAGCAATGTACTTTTATTTGGAGAGATTTATATTCTTTCTCTGACAGTGTTGCGTAACATAAGTTGTATATCTATCAATTTTTATTTTTTTTTGCTTTATTATTCATAGCGCTAACATTGTGGGTTCGAATCCTGCTCATGGTGAGGTGAACTAGATACAACGTTATGTGATACATTTTGTCAGTGACTTGTGGCAGTTCGGTGGTTTTCCCCGGCTACCCCGGTTTTATAATGTGTTATCCTGCGATGCCGATATAACTGCCAAAATAATTGGATAAAGCAGAAAAAACATTTCTAATAATGTTGTCTTGTCCTCTATCACGTCCGCGTTATTTTACCACTTCCTCTACATAAATCAAATACCATACCAAAAGAAGCTATATTTTCGTATGTAACCCTATATAACCAACATGTATCCCATTAATAGAATTTGGCTGTTCAAATAGAACCAGTGCAGAATAAATCAATATATTTCCCCATTTAACCTCTATGTATTAAACCATGCACTGTAGTTTATCTTCCTTGTTTCGTTCAATTCTACAGAAATAAGCTCCAAATGTAAGAATCATGAAGTTATAATTGGAAAATGTCTAAACTGACATAATCCTGCCTAACACGTCTGAATCTAAATAAACAAATAATTGGTTTAATGTTTTCTGTACTTAAACGTGACACCAGGGCAAACTAGGGTTATATTATCAAGTAGCATTTCCAGGAAGTTGAAAAGGGCTAAATTTCAATGGTGTCAGATAGGGGATTTCATGGACGACGTTACGTTGTTATAATTACGATTCGATAATCGATATAAATACGGTATAATAAATTGGCATCGTCTGTCTAGCAAACACTGGAGGTGTTGTTTTTACTATAATATTAATACGAAATAATGACTTTAAGAAAACGTTTTAAGATACCAAAAGGGTAATCAGACGCTGTCAGTCGACGAAGGACAGACAATACAGTGGTCATAAGGAAAAAAGGACACAAGGACAATGATCTAAAGACCACGACGTAGAAAATTAAAGATAGAGGAACACGAACCTCACAAAAAAACCTGGGGTGATCTCAGGTGCCATTGAAGAGTTAACAGTTCCTGGTTTAATACCATGGGGCGCTGCTGTCACACCGACATCGCATCCAATTACAAAAGTAGCAATATTTCAAAAATCTTATAACGGTTAGATTAACAGACGAAAGAAAACGATGAAAAGCCCCGACATGCAGCAAGTTATAGCTGATATTTTTCTCGCTGGACAATGAATGTTGTAGAACCTTTTTTGTGTTGTTCTATTATATGTCTTTATGTTTTGAGTTCCGTGTTGTGATGTACACTACGATTTAAGGTTGTTCGGATCATCTTTACCTTCTTGTTTGTATGAGGGCTCGTGTATTGTTTACGTTATTTGTGTTTGCTTGCGCATAGTGGTGTCCAATACATATTCTGTAGTGTTTTTGTTTTCTGTTTCTTCGTCTTGTTTTTGTGTACACTATCTTGACGGTTTCTCTGGATTGTCCCTTTGGTATTCTCTGGGGCCGTCGTGGCCGTGATGTGATCGCATGATAGTTGGATTTAAAACTACCTATGTAATCAGTGTCTATCACCACTAATGTTGTGAGTTCGAATATCCATCAGGGCGGAGTTAGGGGTCATTGTGGGCTGCCGTTATCGTAGGAAGTTGGATTTAAAACTACCTATGTAATCAGTGCTTATCACTATTGATGTTGTTAGTTCGAATCTCGATAAGGGCGAGATGTACTCGATACCACATTGCGTGAAAAAGTTTGTCAGTGAATTACGTCAGGTCGGTAGTTTTCTCCGGATCTCCCGGTTTCCTCCACCAATAAAACTGATTATTAACTTATAGTATATATTTTTCATATGCTATATTTTTAACTGATTACAAGAAAATTTTAAAAATAGCCTGCAGAGTGAAACAGTTAACTGTTCCCCTACTTCCGGATCCGAACTGTTCCATGCCCGAGAACGATTCGCAGTGCGTCATTCCTGTCAAATGCTTTATTTCTTTCAAAACAAGGTTGTGCCCCAATTTTTTAATGGTATGATAGTACCGTATGCTGACATTATCATCTTCAATGGATTTGTGGTTATGTGCATGTATATAAGATAATAAAACAGTTATTTCATGCCTGTTCGAAGTACAGTCAAAACTATAGTCCATCGGCCTCATGCAACAGTTCTCAAGTCATCTCCAGCACCTCGGGTCAATAGTTTTGACTGTTCCCTGAACAGGCATGAAATAACTGTATACTGTCACGATATAACCGAAAAATTGTTGAACATGGCATTAAACACTATCAAACAAATCAGTATTCTCCATAAAGCTTATTTACTTTAAATGTCATGTCATGTAACAGATGTATGTTATCTGATCTCACTAATTATATGTCATGTCATGTCATGTCATGTAACAGATGTATGTTATCTCATCTCACTAATTATATGTCATGTCATGTCATGTCATGTAACATATGTATGTTATCTCATTTCACTAATTATATGTCATGTCATGTCATGTAACAGATGTATGTTATCTCATCTCACTAATTACATGCTGATGTTACAATAACAACATCAAAGAACTATAATTATTGATATTTGTCTTTTAATTGCGTAATAACAGAAAAGTGCGTGTTTTTTATAATGACCCTTATATAGAAATTAATCAAAAATATTGATCTTGTTTTTCAATCATTTATCATATGGCAAAAGGATCGTATGCTATTTGTATAATTATATGACTTTTAGTGAGGGTGATATTAGGATGTATTATATAGCATATAATTTTTTTCTGGTACCCTATTCATGTAGAACAACGGCAAGAAACTGTAACAGTATATAAGCACGGATGTGTCAGAAAACATCACCAAAAATTATAAGAACGACGTTTGTATCTGATATTTACAGACAATTTGGCAGTTCTTTGGGGGACTTTTGATATTGTGCGATAAATACAATATACGTAAATTGTCGTAAAGTATATATATAGATTCTCCTATATTTGCCCGTGGGTTACGATATTTCTCCACTCAAGAGAGTTAAATTTAAAATTTTAACCACAAGCCGCCATGCGAGTGGTTAAAAGTTTAAATTTAACTCTCGAGAGTGGAGAAATATCGTAACCCACATGGGGAACTGAAGGAGAATTTGTTTCTCCCATTATTTAACACGAACTTTATTTCAAAATTTGAAATTAATGCGGGGAAAGTCACGAGACATTTTAATCCTCTAGAGGATTACAGATTTTTCCAACACTAGTTCAGCGGGGTTAAAACGCCTTAAAAATGGGAGAAAATTCATTTGAACTCACTGCGATACAGACAAAAAAATGTTATTCTACATGTACCTGTTTCAAAACTTCGCACAAATAAATGTTATGTTTTTCGACAATGTACCTATATTGTCTTCACCTGTAATCACCGAGCAAAAAACCACGTGCTCCTTGATAGGTAAATATAACATTACAACGCTTGGGGAAACAGGAATATCAGGAGAATATCACCGACTTGCCGCAAGTAGCTGACAAACTTCATCACATAATGCTGTATTGAGTACACCTCGCCATGAGTGGGATTCAAGATCCCAACTTAGATGTGATATAATTATTCACTTCTACAAAAGTCTGTAATTGTATAATATCAAATGAGAAAAAAAAGATCATTAACTAAATAATCTGATGTCGTCAATATTTTTTCAATGAGCACAAATAAGATTCTTAAGTTACTCAGGGTAAAAGCGATTATGAAAAACAAGTTCCTTTTTTTCTTTAAGTATTCAGCAATTACTCCATCAAGTAAATTTGTACTAGGGAAAAAAAAAAAAAAAACCCATTCATTTACAGTTTAATCATAATAAAATACCAGTTCTTCGAATGTCTACTTTTCCTGTGCTATCTATTTGTGTGCGATGAAAATTTTTATTGACCTGACCTACAAAAAATTGTCTCTCTGTGCGAAGTGTTCAAATCTTATATTCACGTGTATGGCACGCGGAATAAACAAAGCCTTAGGCAAATTTAACGAAGCCATGGTATGGACTGGGTATATAAACAAATAAGTACCATATTTTTTTTAGTTGCACAAATGACAAAATATTCAATGAAATGGTCAGATGCCATTAATGGACCCGTCAAGAAGTAAAATTCTGCAACACAATCAAAGAAACCAAGATTTCCCGAGGTTTAATTACGCATTCTAAAGGCCAACAGATCAAATATAGAATCACATCATTTCCAATGTGTAATTAACGTTAATACATTTACTATACATGTATATACAGATAAACCTGCTTATACGGTCACCTCTAATAAGCAGTCACCTGTATTAAAAGGTCACATTTTCCTGTCCTGGAAAATTTCATATGAATTGAACCTCTTTTAAAAGGTCACCTGTCTTATAAGGCCACTTGTTCTTGGTCCCAAGGGTGTTATCTTAATACATGTTTGACTGTATATATATATATTACTCATATATAAATTCATCATTTATTCATTAGCTTAGTCCACGTGACATTTTCAATATGAAAACTTCGTAGGTTAATCATACTTGTGTCATTACAAAGAATTACTTGATTGTTCGTTTTGATATTTTCTGTCAATAGGAACTGAACTGGATTCCCGACTTCGTTCCCAAAGATCAAAAGGTAATGTGTAACAGGGTACCAGAAAAAAAACCCTCTATATTTCGGTCAGTGACAGTATCTAACAGAAATGTATCCAGTCAATGAACTTTGCCTGCTCAAATATAACAAGTGCAGCATAAAAGTAATTAAAAAGACACAGGAGCTGATCCAGGATTTCAAATTAGGGGGCGCACTTAAAATAATCGCGCCGAGCCGAGGTGCGAAAATTTTTGGGGTATTTCGTGTGAAAAATCTTGGATCCACCACTGAGACATGCTACTTGATTTTGGTTTGGAGGATTATGCTGTTTAACGCCACTTTCAACAATATTATATCGTGGCTGATCCCCGCGGGAACCCCGGGGTATAGAAATGGGACCGAGAGGTTCTTCGGCTTGAAGGAGTGTCCGTCGGTTGTGCGGGATGTAGAAATTCACAGCCAACCCGTCCTTCGGATGAGACGTAAATAAAACCGAGGTCCCGTGTTGAGAGATTGCCACCCTCTTCGCACGTTAAAGAACCCAGTGTAACAGCTCACTATGAGCATTATGCTCATGATGAGTGGTCCATAAGAGACCTGTTGTACTGACTAAATTATCCGTCCCTACCCATCACATTTCCTTATTTCGAGTCTCGTGGCGTTTAAATTATTCTCGTCCTGAATATAGCTGGAAAATTGCTCGCTGGACGTTAAACACCAATCAATCAATCAATCATATATCGTGGCTGTCATTTTTATTGGTGGAGGAAACCGGAGAACCTGGAGAAAACCACCGACCTACCGCAAGTCACTGACAAACCTCATCACATAATGTTGTATCGAGTACATCTCTCCATCAGCGGGATTCAAACTCACAACTTTAATAGTTATAGGCACTGATTGGACAGGTAGCTGTAAATCCAACCACCGTACGATCACGACCACGACGGTCCTTACTTAGATTTATTACTATGTTCCCAAAGGTCAACAGGTAACACGTGACAGGGGTACCAAAGATGTTGTATTTCGGTCCGACAGTATATAGCAACACTATATCCAGTCAATGCAATTTGTCTGCTCAAATAGTGCAAGTGTAGGATTAAAGGAATTCACAAGACACAATACTTGTCACTGACAAACTTTATCACATAATTTTGTATCGAGTACACCTCGCCATCAGCGGGAATTGAACTCACAACGTCCCTGGTGGTAGGCACTGATTGCATGCACAAGTAGTTGCAAATCCAACTACAATACGACGAAGACCACGACTGTCCCTACTTGATTTGTAATTCAATATGGCGCATTAAATGGCGGAACGTTACATAAATATATTATATCCTATCGTTAAATCACGCATTATTATCTACTCACGTTATTAAACTTGTAATATTATCTCATACCTCGTATAATGTTTCAATAGTATTGATATTACATCAAACGAAGGGAATTAACGTTGATTTATCATTTACGAAATTTGCCATTTTGATGATGGATCTTGATATATAGGCAAATATTATCTTTTTGACTCATAGTGTTGCAAATAAAATGTTTTTTTTTTCTAGCAGTAATGTACATCTAGGCGAAACATATTTGACTTATAGGCCGAGTGTATGTGATCTAAGCCCTCGTGGAATGGAATCCCAGTTGGGTCAAACCAAAGACTGTTAAATTAATTAGTATTTTATGCCACTTCCGCTTTAGCATGCAATATTAAGACGTTACGCATGATAATGGTGATCAGTGGCGTAACGTCAAAAGTGGCATAAATCAAGACACAATACAGAACGCCCTGCAGGGTAAAGTAGTACTGTCAGTGTTCTCTTTATAAGATTTGTTTTTGTATTTTTTTTGCTTTTTTGTTTGGTCGTCGTCTTATGGATATTGATTCCAAATATCAGTACTGTATGTATTTTCCACCTCTCTGTATGTGAGATTGTATTTTGTTTGTTGGATAGCTGTCTTGCGGACATTTATTTCAAACCTCAGTTAAAATAAAAAGAAATAAACTAAATTAAAGAAAAGATGATGTTAACCTGGTAATAGTACCTACTTCTTTGTAAAAATAACATTGAAATAATTTATGTAAATAATGTACTTATTTTAAAATTAAGTAATCCCTCTACCCGCTCATGTTGATATCCACTTGAACTTTAAGCTGATACTTGTAAAGGACCCCATTGGAAATAAGCTGAATGGCTTTCATGGGCTATCCTTGGTATGAAAATTTTCAGCAGCTACAATGAGTGGATTGAAGTTTCTGTTAATGATGGCAGTTTTATGTTTTACTTTTAAATTAATGAGAAATTTTTATAAAAACTTGTGTATGATGTTGAAATTTTTAAACCTAAGTATATTTTACCTTTTTTACCTTTTTACCTTAAAGAGACTAAAATTGAGCTTTCCTGATAATTTTTAAAATATTTATCTCACACTTCATCAAGACTGTCGAGAATATCTAAGTGCAAACTTTCTGGTACCTTTATCCCATGTCCTCTCATCGCAAGCTCTCAATTCTAAACAAACAAATTTTACGGCTACCACATGAACAATAGCTTTTTTACGTTTTATCAGTCTGTACTTATAAGGAGAGTTATTCATTCTGTCGTAATAAAAGTCCTTTAAAATTTCGGAACCCCTTGTGAATGTACACCCCAGTCATCAGATACATCCCTGTTCACTACGTGTGGCTCATCTGTAGCTTTCATACTTTAAAAATGATATTCCGGATCATCGGCATATACGGCTACTACTGAGTTTTTCGTGATTAAAGTTCTAATATCGATGTCCGTCTGTTCGTCCTCTTGGTGCTCCGTCCTTTCATTATGACTTTCGGAAATTTTCATTTCAACGGAAAAGGAGAGAAATTGGTTAACTACATTTTGTAATTATATTTGAACGAAAAGAAATTAAGTACATACATGAGTAACATGTATAGTATTCTGCCAAAAGTATTGTAACATGTAAAAAAAAATCCCTATATAATCAACCAAAACCATATTTTTTTCAAAAAATTATTATGAAGTCATTTCTGGATAGATTTTAACAAATTTTACACCAAAACATTCAGAATTGTTTATATTTTGATTGTTTAATTGCTCATTATGTTTATATGAGTGGTTTTCATTTGTACATAATTTAAACATAACAAATACAAATTGACTTTGATTTTCCTATTCATTTCAACTAAATAAATCCTAAAAATTAACAATCCTGTTTATATTATGTACAAATAAAAACCACTCATAGATATTATACTCCTTGGTCGGAGGCCCTCTACATTGTGAGGCCCTAGTCTTCAGCCTATCGAGCCTATAGGTAAATCCCGCACAGAATACATGCAATATTATTTTCCTTTACATTCTTAGTGCAGGCAATTTTCTTCTCGTGTGTCTTTCCGCGCGACAAAACACATATAAATACGATACACCAGGGAACATACTTAATGGCAACTAAAAACAGATATCTCGCAAAGTGCTCCCTTCGGTAATAACTGTAATAACTTTGTTGGCGATGCATACAAATATTATTTTCATTACGGTTTAAATGCTTTTGTTAAATTCCGGGGAGGCTTTATTTTTTGTTTTTGTTTTTTTTGTTTTAAGTAAACCAATATGAATACCATTAGTGAAGAGTATTTATTGTAAATAGACTTCATTATTGTATGACAATAGTTCTTAATGGTAATTTGAAAAATGCTATAAACATTACACATTTTAGATTTACTACATATTTATTTATGGGTCATTATGACCGTGATCGTATGGGAATTGGATTTCCAAATTACCTATGCAATCAGTGCCTATCACCACTGATGTTGTGAGTTCGTATTTCGATCAGCGCGAGGTGTACAACATTATGTGATAAAGATTGTCAGTGACTTGCGACAGTTCGGTGGTTTTCTTCCTGTGCCTCTTGTTTCCTCCACCAATAAAGCTGACTGCCACGATAACCTAACAATAAACATGAAAACGCGTTTTAAATTCAGGTTATATGATGATTTAAATAACTTGCGAGTTATTATACACTGTGAGTTTGTTTCAACAAAGAACTCGTTAGATGATTGATTTTTAGTGCTTAACTCCACTTTAAGCAGTATTTTAGCTATATCATAGCAACCAGTTTTAGTGATGGAAGAAGCCGGAGTACCCGGAGAGAGCCACCTAACATGGACAATCAACTGTTAAGCTTTATCACTTGCGGCTGCGAGTCGAGTGCACCTTTTTGTAATTTACAAAGCTGGGCGCGAACCCACGCCGTATTGGTGATAGGCTTGTATGAGATGCTATGTAATCCAACTACCTAACTAATTGAGCCACCGGGCCCTCTAATCAATATCAGAATAGTTATATGGAGGCGATTTTATTTTTTGTAATTGTGCCTTCAACTTACTACTCTCATTGTGTACCATTAACCTGTTTAACCCCACCACTTTTCTGTGACTGTCACAAGATAAGACATCCATTTCCAACGTCACATGTCATGGTCTTTTTGTGTTCAGTGAGATAATGGGCGAGGTGATTGTTCATTTAGTTGATATTAGTGAAATTGTTCACCATCACTCTTTAAAACTACTTTTTTATAATTAACAAATTAGTTATAAGCTACATCCACTCAAAGGGGAAGGAGGGCCTGGGTGGCTCAATGAGTTAGCTAGTTGGATTACCTAGCAACTCATACAAGCCTATCACCTATACGGCGTGGGTTCGCGCCCGGCTTTGTAAATTACAAAAAAAGGTGCACTCGACTCACAGTCGCAAGTGATAAAGTTTACTAGTTGCTTGCCCATGGTCGGTGGTTCTCTCCGGGCACTCCGGCTTCTTCCACCATTAAAACTGGTTGCCATGATATAGCTGAAATATTGCTGAAAGTGGCGTTAAACACCAATCTTTTTTAAATCAAAAGGGAAGGGTGTGTTTAACTTGACAGTCCACATTCAACATATCACCGCCTTTACTATGTTATGACTTAATATCTGAAACTGTTTTGATTTGGATTGTAATGTGGGTTAATGTGATGGTCTAGACAGATATGATTATAGATCGATGTTTTAATGACATATACATTTTACCCCGCGGACACTAATGCATGTAAAAATATGACAATGATTCACCGCTGAGAAACAACTAATATACAAAACTCGTAATAATACTGGAACGAGGCTGAATGTTTGATGTTTAGAAACTTCCCAACATGTTCCTTGTGTGAGTTCGTGTAACTCGATCTTTAGTTTTATATGTATGTTTTGTAGATCGTTGTTAGTCCTTTTGTACTTTTTCTTTTGACCGTTGTGTTCTTCCTCGATATACGGATTCTGATTACCCCCTTTGGTATCCTCAAACTCTTCTTAGAAACTCCCCAGCAGGCCTCTTGCATAATGCTCCACAGTTTGCTAATCAAATGTAAAACAAAATACAGTCAAACCTGCATTAAGAGGTCACCTTTGGGACAAAGAAAATGTGGCCTTATAAGACAGGTGACCTCTTAAAAGAGGTTCAATTCATATGAAATTTTCTATGACAGGATAAAAAAGGTGACATTTTAATACAGGTGACTGCTTATTAGAGGTGACCGCATGGGCAGGTTTGACTAGATAGATTACACTGTCTGAAGAGTTCGTATAGAAATATTATAGAAAAGGGGGCATAACCGATACACTTAAATCGCACTCACTTCCCTGGCTTGAAACAAGCACTGCAATAAAACGCTTAGTTTCATAGCCCTTCCGGAGCACCTGAGTTCACCCCCGGTTTTTAGTGGGGTTCATGTTACTCCATCTTTAGTTTTATGTGTATGTTTTGTAGATCGTTGTTTGTCCTTTTGTACTTTTTTTTTTATCATTGTGTTCTTCTTAGATTTACGGATTCTGATTACCCCTTTGGTATCATCAAACTCTTCCTCTTCCCCTATTGATGACCGCTGCATTGAAACAATTTTGGATCCTCTCTTGTTGCAAGCATAGCATACAAGTAATAAAAACGTGGATATCTAATCTGATGCGCACCAGTCTTTACTCTTACTCCTTATTTTCGCTTCGATCCATATAATATTTTGTGGGTGACATCCCTGTCCATAAACTGCCATATGGCCCTCAGTGCCGTGAAATATTTGTTAAATATTACATATGGTGTGGTTTTCGTACAATTTCATTGGCTAAATCAGTCACGTGATATACAGAATATTTAAGCATATTGACTCTATGTTACTAAAAATAGCAACATAGCGTCAATATTTAAAAAAAATAGAAACTGGTTTCTTCACAGTGGAAAAATATTTTATGTTAATAACTTATTTTCAATGACACGAGTAATACATTACATATGTAATATAAAAATTAAGGACTTTTTACTCTGTCAATATGTTATATATGGACCTGTTAGGATTATATTGACCTCGGACTTCCCCCTCGGTCAATATAGTCCTAACAGGTCCATATATAACATACTGACCTCGTAAAAAGTCCATAATTGTATAATATGGACCGGGCCCGATCAATATAGTCTTTTCTTCCGGATTTTTTCCGAACTCGTTTTTACAATAACGAAAACATGTCGTCTGACAGATTTGCATGTATTGAGTATAATATAACAAATGTTTCAACAGGGAAGCAAGAAATACTAATTATGGAGTCCTTGGTTTAATGGAAATTCCAACCCTCAATCATCTTTTGATTTTTTCTGTAATTGGACCGTTCTTACTATGTACAGTAAGAAAAATATTTGTCGTTTATGCTTGACCATGGTTCTTGCCTCAAGCAACGTTCGTCAAATAAGACTTCATCAATTGAAGTGATTATATGGAAAAATGGTTTTAAAACGATTTCATTTCACTTAATTTGTTTACAATAACAATTTAGAAGACCATTAATTTCTAATTAAATGATGAAAGTCATGATGGAGGTCATATAATATATTATTGTTTTCAAGATGGTTGATGATATGTTTGGTAACGATGTGTTATGTTAAGAAGAGTTTGAAGATACCAAAGGGAGGTAATCAGAATCCGTATATCGAAGAAGAACAAACAACACAATGACCAAAAGAAGAGCTTGAAGATACCAAAGGGAGGTAATCAGAATCCGTATATCGAAGACGAACAAACAACACAATGACCAAAACAAAAAGTACAACAAAATAAACAACGATCTACAAAGCATACACATAAAACAGAAGATAGAGTAACACGAACCTTACTGAAAATCGGAGGTAAACTCGGGTGCTCCGGAAGGGTAAGCAGTTCCTGCAAACGCTGCTAAAACAATGTTACATTTGTCTTTTGATATCCTGTTATCAAGAGAGGTTTGGAACCCCATTATCCGCTTTAAGCCCGCCATATTTGAGTGATTGTCCCTAGCCAGGACCTACCTTTCAAAGTCATATGTCGTATTTTGTTTTGCGTGTTCAATTGTTTAGAATTATGAATAAAAAGGGGTATTTTATATTTTAACTGGAGATTTTTTGTATATGGTGGATAAGTGTAATGGACGGGAAACAAGTACATGTATGTCGCAACAAGGAGCAGTGACGGAGGCCAATGATTCATCGAAATTTACAGGCGGTTATGGTGTTTAACGCCACCTTCAACAATATTTCAGTTATATCGTTGCGGTCAGCTTTTGTGGTGGAGGAAACCGAAGTACCCTGGAAAAACCACCAACCTGACGCAAGTCACTGAAAAACTATATCACATAATGTTGTATCGAGTACACCTCGCCATGAGCTGGGGTGGAGCTCATAAATTTAATGATGATAGGCACTTCTTGCAAAGGTAAGTTGTAAATCCAACTACCATATTATCACAACCACGACGGTCCATGGAAATTACAGATTGTTAGTTGTGTTAATATTAGTGGAATTGTTGACTGTTGCTGATTAAGATTTAATTTCTTGTGAATTTGCTTCGATAAAGTGTAAATCTCAATTTGACCTGGTAACTTAGTCATCAACTACTTGAATTCGATTATCCCTAATTTCAAGACATTATAGCCTTAAAACTGCCCGGAACATAGTGTGTAAATACAGCTGTATACAGGCGGAAATATCACATTAGGTAATTGACGAATGTGAGAGAAAACAAAATGGCCGTTGGAATAGCTCAATTTGATTTGGCCAGACTATCTCTCTCTCTCTCTCTCTCTAGAGTAAATTTACTTGACCAATATTTTACACCAATGTCCATAAATCGCCTGTTAACATTTAAGTGACAATTGTATTAACTAATTCCTTAGCAGCTATAGACCCAACGTTCAGGTGGACGTTAGATCCCAAAGAGACGAATATGTCGCGATATGATAGACATAAAGTTAATTAAAGATCGACAATAAGCCGTATGACCTTTTTTGTTATATAAAGCCTAGTTAAGCTCCTAAATATTTTTTTATCCACATCAAAAACATAAGTCAATTTGAATAGTCATTTCTTTCAAATACGCACGCAATGTTCGCTTTGTTAATGTATTTTTGTTTTTGTTTTGATTTTATTTGGTTTTGGGTTTTTTGTTTTGTTTTGTTTTTTTCAATTTATTAATTTATTTTTTTATTATTATTATCATTATTATTAATATTATTATTATTATTATTTGTTGTTGTATTTTCTACTCATTGTGACCTTAATTAATCAGTCTGAAATTATGTAAACTCGTGCTAAATGATCGTTATTTGGTGCACAGACAGACTCGTACTAAATGATCGTTATTTGGTGCACAGACAGACAGGCGTTTTCTCTAGAATGTACTTTGAATCTGTCACTCTAAAATAAGATTATATTTAATCCTATTGTAGTTTTTACTTTAAAAGAAATAGCAATAAATATGTTGAAAAGTTGCGTTGTTTTTCCCTCTATAAAGTAATCGTTCTCACGAGAACGAGATATACAAATTCATCCAATTACCATTTATTGGTCATACGACAGCTCACAGGAAGAAAATTCAACACTTTATTTCCATTTCAATTACCAATGTACTTTAATAATTGCAGATTTATCGTTAACTATATGGGCATTGGATTACTTTGCATTTATAGGGCAACCGTCGTATAATAGTTGGATGTACAACTACCTGTACAATCATTTTAATTTAATTCTTTATTTGTTTCAAGAGGATTACATACAGCCAGAGGCTACTAGTAGCTCTCCTTGGATCATTGGATATCACCACTAATGTTGCGAGTTCGAATCACGCTCTTGGCGATGTGTACTCGATGCAACATTAGGAGATAAAGTTTGTCAGTGACAATGTATTTCATAACTTATCCTCACGCTTAAATAACAAGAGTAGCAAGGAGGGTCAAACTCCGGACAGTTTTCGTATCAGCTACAGAACATGGTTTATCTGCTGGATACAATGGAGAGTACTGTGCGGACCAGAGCTGGAATGGCAAGGGAGTTTGAAGGCGGGTGCCACTAGTGGGACAAAGACACTGGCTATCCTTCCAGAGTTCATCTCCGGTTTTTTTAGTTGAGTTCGTGTTGCTCGATCTTTTTTCATATGTAATAATTGTTGGTCGTTGTTTGTCCCTTTGTCCTTTTTCTTTTGGTCACTGTCGTTAAAGAGCTCCGGTGGAAAATATTCCGTCAGCTTCCGGTACAAGTCAGTTATGCATGATTGACATACAGGCGACGATAATCGTCTGTGTCTTCTTTAAAAATACCGCTTTATATTATCCCGGATGTTGACGAAACATTTTCGATCGGAGTTCTTTGAAGACAGTGGTATTGTCGATCCTTTGATTTCTGGCTCCTGATTACCCCTTTGGTATCTTCAGACTTTTCTGATCGTTTTGATATTATTTGATTTATATAATTCTATTTCCTAGTTGTATGTTATACATATTGACAATAATCCGCGTAACATAATTAACACTAGTATATTATCTATGACATGCTACTAATATTAACGAGGCCAGTTTAAGGTACTGGTACTTATGTTTTTCCACTAACAAATGTAAAGATTTCATTAAAGATATTAATTGTGAGAAAAAAATATTAACAATTATAATACAATTGTGAAAAAAGACAATAATCTGCCTAAGCCATATAATACAATTACAATGTTCAACAGAAGTATAATGGCATCAGAAAAAAAAAACAGTATTAATTTAATTTGTTTGAAAGATCGATTATTTCTGTAGTCTATATTTTTCTCAATTAATGAAGTCAAAACCATTAACCTACTTTGTACTTTGACATACTAACCCATTTTATTTCTGAAATAGTATTGATTTAATCATTATTTAAAGCACTTTCGGAGTTCTTCAATTTAAAAAAATACAAATCTTGAAATCTACTTAAATTAGCACAGCAGCACTTGCCACTATATCGATGTTAATTGCATAACGTTATGATCAATGATAAGAATTAGTGCAGTAATTGTTGCTTGACACCAACTCCGCACTTTTACAGCTATATCATGACGCCAATTATGTTAAGAAAATATTAGCAGGTGGCAATATAAAAAAGGGAACTTTTTCAATACAAAAAAAATCATAACAACAAAAATGTAAGCAATTTTTTTTTGGGGGGGGGGGGGGGGGTTTCGCGAACAGATTGCCTTTGCTTTTAAAATTGGGGTATCTTCGATTTCCATATCAGATGATGCTCGTATCGTTTGACAGTAACAAACCGGATGTCACGTGTGGATTATGATCACCTAACCCTTCCGGAGCACCCGAGTTCACCTCTTTTTTAATGGAGTTCGTGTTGTCTGATAGTTAGTTTTCTGTGTAATGTTTGCATATTGGTGTTTGTCATTTTCTCCTTTTTCATTTGGTCATTGCATTATATGCCTCCTTTGATACAGGCTTATGGTTATCCATTTTGGTATCTTTAAACTGTTTCTTGGACGTACGACTACCTACTGATTCTCCGGGAACTCCGGCTTCCTCCCCCACTAAAACGTTTCTTGGACGTACGACCACCTACTGACTCTCCTGGAACTCCGGCTTCCTCCCCCACTAAAACGTTTCTTGGACGTACGACCACCTACTGACTCTCCGGGAACTCCGGCTTCCTCCCCCACTAAAACGTTTCTTGGACGTACGACTACCTACTGACTCTCCGGGAACTCCGGCTTCCTCCCCCACTAAAACTGGTCGTCATGATATAGCTGAAATATTGCTGGATGTGGCGTTTAAACACAAAAAAATCAATAAATCATTCAACCTACTGACTTCTCCGCTATATGATTTACATTATTGTGTTGCAGACACTTATGCATCGAAACCAGTCACTTGTGTAATGGAGGCTGTATTGGTTGGTTGGCTGGATTAATGGTGTTTAACGCCACTTTCAACAATATTTCAATTATATCCGTGGCTGTCAGTTTTATAGGTGGAGGAAACCGGAGTACCCGGAGTAAACCACCGACCTGTCGTAAGTCACTGACAAACAACATCACTAGTATTGTACACCTCGCACTGATCGAGATTCGAACTCACACCATCAGTGGAGATAGTCACTGATTGCATATGTAGTTGTAAATCCAACTACCTTATGATCACGACCATGACGGTCCCTTGTAACTTTGAAGTTGGAACATTAATGTCAGTTGGTAACAACAATGATATTGATTAACATAATTCCATTTTAGATGCAAATTTGTGGCAAGACATTTTACGGGTATATTTGGTACCCCGTGGGAGTTTCAAGTGGACAATTACCCAACCTTATCAGTATGAGAGCAATGGGACTGTTAATTTATAACAATTTATAACCAATTTAAAGCTATTTTTGCGTTTGTAATGATTTTTCTTTCACATTCAACCAGTAGTTGTAAACGTGACAATTGAGTGTACGCTTCCCCTCGAGGATTGTGAAACAAATAATTTATTTTATCGTTTGAACTGTGTTTTTTTCACATTCAACCTCTAGTTGTAAACGTGACAATGAGTGTACGCTTCCCCTCGAGGATTGTGAAACAAATAATTTATTTTTACGTTTGAAATGAGCATTTTTTTTACATTCAACCTGTAGTTGCAAACGTGACTACGAGTGTGAGTTTCCCCTCGAGAATTATGAAACAAATAATTTATTTTTACGTTTGAAATGAGCATTTTTTTTACAGTCAACCTGTAGTTGCAAACGTGACTACGAGTGTGAGTTTCCCCTCGAGAATTATGAAACAAATAATTTATTTTTACGTTTGAAATGAGCATTTTTTTTTTTACATTCAACCTGTAGTTGCAAGCGTGACTACGAGTGTGAGTTTCCCCTCGAGAATTATGAAACAAATAATTTATTTTATCGTTTGAACTGTGTTTTTTTCACATTCAACCTCTAATTGTAAACGTGACAATGAGTGTACGCTTCCCCTCGAGGATTGTGAAACAAACAATTTATTTTTACGTTTGAAATGAGCATTTTTTTTTACAGTCAACCTGTAGTTGCAAACGTGACTACGAGTCTGAGTTTCCCCTCGAGAATTATGAAACAAATAATTAATTTTTACGTTTGAAATGAGCGGGTTTTTTTTACATTCAACCTGTAGTTGCAAACATGACTACGAGTCTGAGTTTCCCCTCGAGAATTATGAAACAAATAATTTATTTTTACGCTTGAAATGAGCGTTTTTTTTTTACATTCAACCTGTAGTTGCAAACGTGACTACGAGTGTGAGTTTCCCCTCGAGAATTATGAAACAAGTAATTTATTTTTACGTTTGAAATGAGCATTTTTTTTTTACATTCAACCTATAGTTGCAAACGTGACTACGAGTGTAAGTTTCCCCGCGATAATTATGAAACAAATAATTTATTTTTACGTTTGAAATGAGCATTTTTTTTTTACATTCAGCCTGTAATTGCAAACGTGACTACGAGTGTGAGTTTCCCCTCGAGAATTATGAAACAAATAATTTATTTTTACGTTTGAAATGAGCGGTTTTGTTTTACATTCAACCTGTAGTTGCAAACGTGACTACGAGTGTGAGTTTCCCCGCGAGGATTATGAAAGCAATGATATAATGCTTAAGCTATTTTTCAGAAGATTTTATTAGTATTAACAGTTTCCACGAATAACAATTAAGATTCCTCTTCAGAATCAATTCCGATAAAAGGTTTGACAGTCAGAGCTGAAGGAAACCAAAGCAACACTATTTTATTTATGAATGGAAGAATTTACAAGGAGAAAAATCACTCTGTGACGATACAACATTATGTGATACAGTTTGTCAGTGACTTGCGGCGGGTCGGTGAATAAGTAATAAGTGGCGTTAAATACCATAACCTCTACCCCCCCCCTTCACCCTCTATCAAAAAGCCACATCAAATAATTTAATCACAACGGTTTGTTGATATTGTATGATGAAAGAGATGTGCATTGTAAAAAAACATATCATAATGACGGCTATGTTCATGACGTACATGGCAAAATGAAATGATCTCCCTAAACATAACAGACTTATCAAATTATTAACCCTCTGGTAAAGACACATTATACAATAACTCATAAATCATAAAGGAAATCGTAGCCATCTCTCTTTATTTATCGTAACTTTTACTTAATAAAACGAATGACCAAATAAATACATGTCAAGGAAGTCGTATATTGATCACTGTTATCCCTTGAGGGAGGAATATCGGTATTATTACTAGTATTCTAAATAGGAATTGTAGTATGCATGCAGTGCCAGATTTAGGATAAACGAGGCCCTGTGCTAGTTAACTTATGATGCCCCTTACTTGGGCCCTGAATGTGACACACTCCCATAGACTATCAACTCTATCATTATGTCTAGAATCGCTCCGAAACAGAACGCCTTCAAATTTAAAATTGCACCACATAAGTAAAAATCTCCTAATTTTTTTTTTTTTTTTTTTTTTTTTTGCAGGAAGATGGGTCCCCTGGTCAACGGGGTCCTGGGCTTAAGAACATCTAAACACAATGGTAAATCCGGCACTGTAATACATGACATAGCCGACGTGATATAGCCGGCACTGTAATACATGACATAGCCGACATGACATAGCCGGCACTGTAATACATGACATAGCCGACACTGTAACACATGACATAGCCGACATGACATAGCCGGCACTGTAATACATGACATAGCCGACATGACATAGCCGACATGACATAGCCGGCAATATTAATATGAGTAAACGAGTGAGTGAGTGATTATTGTTTAACGGTAAATGAGCCATTTTGCAGCGATATCATGGCGAGAATAAGTTACATTTGGATGAGATGATGATAATGATGATGAAGATGATGATGATGAAGATGATGATGATGATGATGATGATGGTGATGATGATGATGATTACATCCGCTTTGCGCTAAACCAACACGGTACGTTGGGTTTTTATAGTGCTACATCACTGTCTTCAATGTGTTGTACGCCATTATACGCAAACAAACACAAATAACGTAAATAAGACATGAGCCCTCCTATAAACAACTGAAGGTAAAGACGAACCAAACAAACACAAATAACGTAAATAAGACATGAGCCCTCCTACCAACAACTGGAGGTAAAGACGAACCGAACATTATTTTTAGGCTTAGGTCTGTTGATATTGTTACATTTTTAGCAAGTCTTGCCATTTAACAAATAGTTCACGGCACTGAGGGCCATATGGCAGTTTATGGACCGGGATGTCACCCACAAAATATTATATGGATCGAAGTGAAGCTGAGGTCCATATAGTATTTTGTGGGTGACAGACCGGTCCATAAACTGCCATATGGCCCGAAGTGCCGTGAACTATTTGTTATATTATACTTCGCGTCCAAAAACAAACCCAATTATCTCCCGAAATAAAGACTCGAAAACGAGGCAGTTCACTGCCGGTCCATATAACGTTATATGGACCGACTGCGCTAACAAAGACAAATAGGGAAAATAAAAACGTAAAGTATAATATTAGCTGATATGTCTGATCCTTCAAATGTGTGGTTTTTTTTGTTTTTTTTTTGTTTTTGTTTTTTTGTTTTTTTTTTGTTTTTTTTTACTAAAAAAACGACACGTTACTCAAAAATAGCATCAATTTCATAGAATTAAGTTTATGTAATTAAATAATTCAATAGCCTCTCCTAAACGAGAATCTAAACGCTATAGATCATATTTAATGTCGTTTGTGACAATACTTGTTAGATAAAGCGCTAATTATCTCAATGTGTAAAAATCTAAGTGATCATTAATCATTATTTGCTATGAAATTGACATTCTCATTCCTTATTGCGTTACTGCGTTACTATAATTTGTGACCTATATTAATAAATGCGTTTGTATTGAATCACTGCATCATTTCACTAAGAGCGGGAAGATTTGGGTCTATAACTATATTAATATATGTTTTTCTATGTTACGTCACTGTATCCTTTCATTAACATGGTCTGGGCCTATAAAACTAGTCTAGTCCTTTCACTTTTTATTGATTGGTTAATTGATTGATTAATTGATTGTATTGTGTTTAACGCCACTTTCAGAAATATTTCAGCTATATCATGACAACCAATTTTAGTGGTGGAAGAAGCCGGAGTACCCGGAGAGAACCACCGATCATGGGTAAGTAACTGGTAAACTTTATCACTTGCTGCTGCGAGTCGAATGCACCCTTTTTGTAATTTACAAAGCTTGGCGCGAACCCACGCCGTATTGGTGATAGGCTTGTACGAGTTGTTGGATAATCCAACTACCTAACTCATTGAGCCACCCGGACCCCTCCAAAGATTTTGACATTATTTGAATTTCAAATATTTTAAATTTAAGTGTACCTGATGAAGGTTATTTCTGAAATGCGTCTTGCACGATAATTTGATATTAACATTG
>MJUT01065588.1:15832-27398 GCA_002080005.1 Gigantidas platifrons | reverse complement strand
CATGGTTACATAGTCCTAACTGTATCATCCTCTTAGTAGTGAGGGCTTCGACTCTGGCATGGTTTATTAGAAATATTTTGTATCGAATTCTAACATGACTTCCTTCTTTCGCTTTGTTAACAAACGAGCGAGTCATCCATTCGGTATAATCTCATTAGCACATGCGCCGATGAATGTGACTGACCTTTCCATTGGCAGTATAAATTGTAACCGGAATAATGCCGATAGAGGGCGCAGTATTATTCGAGTTACATAAATTGTGTGCGACATTTTCCGCAAGCGTAAATATAAATTGCCGTATGAAAGACCGAATATGTTTTGAGTTTTAACATGGATTGGCGGATATTATTAAATTTTATCCATCGCTTCTGGCTCGGGATAAAATACTAATATCCACCAATCCATGTTAAAACTCCCAACAAATTCTGGCTTCCATGATTTATTTCTTAAATTTACCGTTCCTAAATCATGTATTTATTATGGCGGCGGCCATCTTCTGATGTTATCTTTTTGAAGTATCATTTGAACAAGCTAACTTCATTGGCGTCCAGTGGCCATTTTTTGAGTGCCACCCCTTTTTGTTTTGGGGAATTATACATTTTGCAAGGGAGTGAAGTGTCAATGAGCAACTTTGTACTTTTATTTGATACTTGGTTTTTACTTCACTCCCTTATTTTACTAATGTTTTTATGCTTGTTAGTTTAGTTGTATTACGTCATTTATTACGTCATTTAATAAATGACATTTAACTGGAAATTATCTTGTTTTATTCTCCCAACAAAAACTAGCGGAGTTGTTACTGCGGGATAACCCGTTATATGGTCCCTATCTTATAGCAGAGAAATCCAAACCGTAGTGCAATATAAAGGTATTTTTCCTCCTTCAAGCAATGCGTCGTATGCATTAACTTTTATATCTATGTTTTTATTCCTAAATAATGTAATTTATTCAAAGCTAATGTTAGTCTCCCTTAGGCATAGGAAGTCAAATCATAGGTGTTTCTTGATCTCCTATTGGGGTCATTTGTTTCACTGGCTCCAAATACTTTTCGATTATTTTGGCTTTTTAATCTTTGCACTATTGGCTTACATGATGAAGGTTATTCCTGAAATTCACAGAATAGGGAAGAACACGTGATATAAGTAGATTACAATGCAATCTCACAATCTTTTCCGGCATCAAGCTCATGCCAGACATTTTTATGTGTATTTATTTTTTTATTAGTCAAAGAAACACAGAGCTAGGAGAATCTTCTTCTATTTTATGATCGAATTTTATTATATTATTTCATGATAGCTTGACTGACCGAGTTTGCATAAGGCGTATTACACTTTCATACAGACCAACTCCGCGGCAGAAAATAGAACTTCTTATGATGTTATAATAATAGAATAAGAAGTGTGACATTTTCGTAATGTGAAAAAAATATAAAGATAATAAAATAGAAAATACATTCATGACAATATTGAATTAACCTATAAATAAAAAGGACTTAATAATAAAGATACAACAAAAATGTGTTAACGAACACTGCGTATGAATTCGCATCGCGTGCATGCACTGAATAATTCGATAATTGAAAACAGAATCATCCTTTTTTTTTATCCCATATTATGCTTAGATATAAGAAGTCAATTACACCCAAAATCACAACAGGCAATAATTGTATTCATCATATACTTACTCAAAACATGTTTAATTTTGCATATGTCATAAATTCGAAATGCAACAAGTCATATCTCCAGGGGGTATAATGACCTGATCCGTATTACATGGGGGGTGTAATAAGGTGTGCCGTATTACATGGGGGAAAGGGGGGGTTGAGGTATGGATTTTTCAAAATGGCGACCGGAAATTTTGAATGAGATGAAGTATTTAGGTTTTCACTTGTAATTATAAAGTCTTTTTATTTTGGAATTTTTTTTTCAGAGGAATTCACGTTTTTTTATTGTCCGATTAGTTTTCGTTATTACTGTTTCGTTGTTTACTTCCGTAGCGTCTGCTACTGTCAAAATAGATAACGGAGAAAACATGGAAAATGCTCGTTATGCAATGAATGATGACACTGCTGGCTTCATAAATCAAATGAAAACACAAATAGGAAAACTGAGTATAATCTGAAGTTAATCATAAACTAGTAATTTTGAAATAACTTTAAAGGCATGTTTTTTCAAATGGCGATGATTTAAACACAGACTTAAATAATCTGTCAGCAAAAACTAGCATTGCAATTTGTTTCGAAAAAAAAAATGAATTCAGTTGTGTTTAACTTGTATATTCTCAAAATGTTTATCATAGAATATCATTTTGAAATTATAGAGTAAAAATACATAAAATTATGTTTTTATTGATACATAAATTATCAAAATCGGACATGAATTGACTTCAGTGTAATTTTTTTTTAAATATGAAGTATATAGGGAATATTGGAATCGTACGAATACTTTTGTCCACAGTCTGTATATGATAAATAGATTATGATATGGCATTTTTCATATTACATGCCATATCAACCCTCGATCCATATTAACTCTCGGACCTTCGGACCATGGGCTAATATGGAGGTCTCGGGTTGATATGAAATATGAAAAATGCCATATAATAATCTATAAATATTACCATAGCCAACATATTTTGACAATTTTAGTTAGTCATTTAACTACGAGACTATCGTTGTGAATTGGTATACCGATTAGGCGCGATGTACTCGATACAACATTATGTGATAAAGTTTGTCATTGACTTGCGACAGGTCGGTGGTTTTCTCCGGGTACTCTGGTGTCCTCCACCAATAAAACTTACCTCTACCAGTGCCGGATTACCCTATAGGCTTAATAGGCTGAAGCCTGGTGCCTAAACATCCAGGGGGCCTCTGGCCAAGGTGTATAATATTTTGTGTCATTGTCATAGACCTTTCTTACACATGTTGCCATAACCCTTCTGTAATTTTCCTTGTACTCCATTTCAGAATAATAAGACCAATAAGTCGACACTAGCATTGATTTCTGTGTGTATTGTGTTCTTCCATTAAAGCAGTGAGATAGACAAGTTGAAAAAAAACAAGGAATTGTCAGACATCAAATTTGTTTCAATGTCGTGGCTAATTTTTTGTAGATGAGGAATTGTGAATTGCGGAAGTATCCGTCATCATCTTCGGCTTCATTGATTATTGTGTAAAATACTCTTTTATCTTCCTCTATTTATAAGGGTTGGGATTGGGAGGGGCCTCGCAAGTAGAATAGCCTAGAGCCTCTCTTCGTCTAAGTCCAGCACTGACCGCTATATGAAATAACTGAAATATTGTTGAAAGTGGTGTTAGGCACCAACATCCAAACATACTCTCACCCTTTAAATACGAGTATTTACAGGCCTTATTATAGCCCATGTTTATCTTGTTATTTATTTCTGTCTTAGTGTACATGTATGGCTTTTTTTATTCCAAGCGATTCGGCGCATTTTTTTTTCAGTAGTTTGTTTATATCTGCATCGTTGGAGATCCAATTATCAAAAGGGGAGAGTTTGGATGCCATTGACCATTTAACCCGTCCACATTGTTGTACCTGTCCCAAGCTGGTATCTTGATTTCCAACGCCATGTGTTATGGTCTTTTTGTGTTCAATTGAAAATTGGTTGTTCTCATTGTTAATATTGGTAGAATTGGTGACCATCAAAATTAGACTTTTATTCATAAACAGTGCAAAATGTGGAATTATATTCATTCGCGCATTAATAAATTTCACGGTTTACTGATCATATTTTGAAATTATAGAATTGATATAGTGCATCGTGTATGTAGTGTTGTAAGAGTCTTCAGCGGTATTCGACCCAGCGTCTTCAGCGATACTTGACCTAGCGTTTTCAGCGGTACTCCACCCAGTGTCTTCATCTGTACAATTATATTCATTCGCGCATTAATAAATTTCACGGTTTACTGATCATATTTTGAAATTATAGAATTGATATAGTGCATCGTGTATGTATTGTTGTAGTAAGAGTCTTCAGCGGTATTCGACCCAGCGTCTTCAGCGATACTTGACCCAGCGTCTTCAGCGATACTTGACCCAGCGTCTTCAGCGATACTTGACCTAGCGTTTTCAGCGGTACTCCTCCCAGTGTCTTCATCAGTACTCGACCTAGCGTCTTTATCATATCCGTCTTCAGCGTACACGACCCAGCGTCTTCAGTGGTTCTCGCCTCAAGCGTCTTCAACGTTCACGTCCCAGCGTCTTCAGTGGTACTCGATCAGGCGTCTTCAGTGGTACACGACGTACCGTCTTCAGCGGTATTCTACCTAGCATCTTCAGTGGTACTCGTCCCAGCGTCTTTAGTGGTTCTCGATCAAGCGTTTTCAGTGGTACTCGACGTATCGTCTTCAGCGGTACTCAACCTGGCGTCTTCAGTGGTACTCGACCTATCGTCTTCAGTGGTACTCGATCTAGAGCAGTCGTGTTACACAAGCATCATCTGAAATTGAATTCGTGTAGGACAAATGGGAGTAAAGACGGATCGAACATCATTTTACTTGGAAATTGTAGCGGACATCACAACACGGAACCAAGACATACATACATGTAATTGGACGATATGAACAACACGAACCCAACTCCGGTGTTCCGTGGTGACGACATTGTAAGCAAGAATAATAAAAGGGTTTAAACACTATAGCTATGATCTGATAATGTTATCTATGCATGGTGGTGGTTGGACCTTCGATTTTATATTTTTTTATATAAGGGCCCTGGTGGCTCAATGAGTTAGGTAGTTGGATTACCTAAAAACTCATAGAAGCTTATCACCAATACGGCGTGGGTTCGCGCCCGGATTTGTAAATCACAAAAAGGGTGCACTCAACTAGCAGCCGCAAGTGATAAAGTTTACCAGTTGCTTGTCCATGGTCGGTGGTTCTCTCTGGGTACTCCGGCTTCTTCCACCACTAAAACTGGTCGCCATGATAGAGCAGAAATATTGCTGAAAGTGGCGTTAAACACAATCAAAATCAAAAAATCAAAAATCGTTTTTATAATAGTAATAGCTTTTTAGGAACTGTATAAGATAAATAAATGTCTTTCCATACATTCATTGGATGAACATGTTCCATTAGCACCATCAAGAGGAAATTATATTTCTTATTATGGTTTATTTCATCCTTATTTTAGAGGTTAAGTTCAGGTTGATGGAGTTTAACGCCACTCTCAACAATATTTCAGTTATATCGTGGCTGTCAGTTTTATTGGTGGAGGAAACCGGAGTACCCGGAAAAACCACCAACCTTCCGCAAGTCACTGACAAACTTTATCACATAATGTTGTATCGAGTACAACTCGCCATGACTTTAATGGTGATAAGCACTGATTCCACAGAAAGTTGTAAATCATATTGGAAACGTTTCCTTAGCTAGATCCATATAGATCAACTAATTTCCGATGTGATTTTGATTTGATTTTTGGTGTTGAAAGCCACTTTCAGCAGTATTTCAGCTATATCATGGCGACCAGCTTTAGTGGTGGAGAAGCCGGAGTACCCGGTGAGAACCACCAACCATGGTCAAGTAACTGCTAATTTTCGAGGATGATCATAAAAATTGGATGCGATTAATTGAGTGTAGAATACAATTATTTATTATACCTCAGTTATAATTTTCTATATAAAAATCAACTTTTCCAGGCTTATGTCGAGAGGTTTACTCCACCGGTCAATAGTTTCCAATTATTATACCTCAGTATATACTTTTTAAAGCTTTTTTCAAAGAAATAAAAATGTTATTGTTTCACATTTCTAACACTGAGACTATTGACCGGTCAATAGTTTTCAAGACTATTGACTGCCGCTGAACTATTTACTGGCAATTTAAAAAACGTGTTTATTGTTGATATTTTTTCTTAATATTACTATTAAGAACTTCTATTTGTGTCTTTTTAATAGCCATATTTTCTCAGATTTCCTAGATTGCCTTTGGTATAATAAAACACTTATTTACTGGCTATTCGGACAATAGCAAGTTTATTGTCCTCATAGCCAGTAAATAGGTGTATACTATTTGACTGACACTTGCAAGCGTCAAAAGTACGTGATTTAAAACTTTTATGTCTGAGTCAATTGCGCGATTTAAAAGATCGGATAATCAAAGTCGGAATTTAAATTGAAAACTAATATCGGTGATGGAATGCAAATATTCCGGAAATTCCTGACTTTTTGTCTGATGACTTTGCTTTGGCAAATGTATTGAATGATATATCAAATTTTGAAACAGGTCATATTTCAGTTCAAAATAATTCACAGACTGTGGCTGTTACAAATATTCCAACTTTAAATACATTTAAAATTCCAGGAATTCAATCTACTTCTGGATTAACAATTAACAGTATTAATTATTGCACAGTGAACTTTAACTTTCATTTTAAGATTTATCTTCTTGTTGTTCCAAAATGTTTATTCTATTTGTGGTTAATATTATTGCTATAACCAGTACTTGTCTTTTTTACTGCCACTTCAATTATACCTTCAGCCATCATTTTGCATCTGACGTCTCTTTCGGTATAATAAAACACTTATTAACTAGATATTCGGGGAATAGTAAGTTTATTGACCCCGAGATACCAACTATTGCCCTCGGTTGTGCCTCGGGCAATAGTTGGTATCTCGGGGTCAATAAACTTACTATTCCCCTCATACCAAGTCAATAAGTATAAATTGTTCAAGGGCAACAAACAGAAAACATAGCATGTTTACAAGCTGGTGAAAATACCTTGCTTTGATTGAAAATTGACTACGCCCAAACTATAATCGGCTTTTGAAGTGTCTGTTTTATTTCATTTGGAAAAAATATACACGCATAGAGCACAATCTAAGTATTTTATTTTTTATTTTTGGGTTTCCAATCGTTTGAATATTAGCGTACCTGATGAGGGTTGTTCCATAAACGAAGCCGTCGTGGTCGTGACCTTATGGTAGTTAGATTTACAACTACATGTGCAATCAGTGCATATCATCACTAAAGTTGTGAGTTCGAGTCCCGTTCATGGCGAGATGTACTCGATACAACATTATGTGATAAAGTTTGTCAGTGACTTGTGGCAGGTCGATGGTACTCCGGGTTTCTCCACCAATAAAACTGACCGCCACGATATAACTGAGATATTGTTGATAATGGTGTTGAAGACTATAACATCCTATCAATACGATTTTTGTAAAATTATTACATTCATTGCTTACCAATCGTAACTACTCGGCCATTCTCGCTACCCTGCAAATAACCTCGTATGCATTAGGCGTATAATTCGTACTACTTTTCACATGTCAGTTACATGAAAGTTTGATAAAGTTATATTTTAAACAATTTTCTATATTTCAATTATTTTCATGGATAAAAGTTAAAGTTTTAATTAGTTTTGCATGATTAAAGATTTTACTTAGTAAGTCTTCCATGTTTGATTTTCGTGGACTATATTTTTCTGCGGCTTATATATAATTAACTTCCGGCAAACAATTTAAGAAGAATTCCACCTATCTGCATACGAGGTTATTTGCAGGGTAGCGAGAATGGCCGAGTAGTTACGATTGATTGCTTACATATATAGTCTTTTTGAACTTAAGAAAGAGAAAGTATTTTATTTAAGATTTTGAATTTGAACATTGAAAAATATGCTTGAATACACCAAACAAGCAATGTTTTAGTTTGATGAAATAGGGATTTTGATACCAAGAAGGCTTCTGACAATATAAGTGAATGAGTGATGATTGTTTATCGCAAACTCAGCAATTTCTCAGCTATATCATGGCTAGAACAAGTTTATTTTCAATGAAATGATGATGAGATCCGCTTTGTACTAGACCAACATGCTTTTTGTTGGATTTTTATAGTGCTAGCTCACTGAAACAGTAGTCCGCGGATAGACATGTAGCCTCACTCGGACACATTATCCTTATTCCGAGCCAACCAGTCTTTGTTCTTTCTCCTTAACGATGCGTGGCTACCGGAGAAGCAACAGATACCAATTTTATAGTCTTTGGTTTGACCAGATCGGAACTCGAACCCACGATCGATCAACCACTCTCGAGGCGAGTACACTTACCGATGAGGCTCTGAAAATAAACGAAATGTTTAATTATAGTAAATATGACTTCTAAAAGTAATATAATATATATCAACAGTCCTTTCCTCGTTCATGACCTATCAGCGGGTTTGTAACTAGAGTAACACGACGGGTGGACTAGTGGAGCAGGAACTGCTTATCCTTCCGAAGCACCTGAAGTCACCCGGTTTTTTTTTGTGGGGCTAGTCTTTTGGCCACCTTGTTGTTTGTCCTATTTCGGATTTTGATTACTTCTTTGGTATCCTCAAACTCTTCTTAGACTAATCATCATAGGGCAGTTAAATTTGTCGCACTTATATTGGGCCGGGGTGGATCAATGAGTTAGGTAATTGGATTACATAGCAACTCATACAAGCCTATCACCAATACGGCGTGGGTTCGGGCCTGGCTTTGTAAATTACAAAAAGGGTGCACTCGAGTCGCAGCCGCAAGTGATAAAGTTTACAAGTTGCTTGTCCATGGTCGGTGGTTCTCTCCGGGTATTCAGGCTTCTTCCATCACTAAAACTGGTGGCCATGAAATAGCTGAAATATTGCTGAAAGTGGCTGTAAACACCAAAAATCAATCAAAATCGCACTTTTATTAACCTTTAATGCATACTTACCAAAAAAAAACCGACAGTTGCAAATGAATACTGTGGAAGATTACACATTACAGAGAAATGATTTTATTGCCAACAAATGGAATGTAATGTTTATCATGGTAAAATCTGCAGAAATAATTGAAACATTCAGTGGTATTAACTAAATGATGCATTGCGTGACATGTTACGTTACGCCATTCGATTAATATCCGTAACTTTCTGCACTAATATTAATAGGTGAGGTTAACGTTATGTGTACTTAAATCCATGCATGCTCAATAATATTTCAAATGTTTCACAGCCATGAAATTGAAGTAGACTTGGTGTATTAACATTGAATCCGTCTTTGTCTTGTTGTTGTCAGCTTATTTCTCTATTGCTGAATAGAGAATTACAAACTCTGTCAGATACGGAACAATGTTATTATTCTCTCAATATAGAAACTGAAGTAGATTAGTAAATGAAAATATATGTATTACATAGATAACATTGAAATGTTGAGAATGAAATAGCGTTTTTACATGCCGTGAAATTAATTTTTTGCGTGATTTGACAGGGCCAATGTTGTCCCAATCTAAGCTTTCTTTGAGTGTCCGACAATGAAAACAAGTTCCTTTTTGATTGACTGATTGATTGGAGTTTAGCGCCAGCTTAAGCAGCATTTCAGCTATATCGTGTCGTGAACATATTTTATTATTAACTTATATACCTATCCTTTTTTTTTAAATCTTTTGCGCAAATAAAAGTGTTAAATATATGTAGATAATTGTCAAAGAAAATATAAGCATTGTATAGATAACACTGAAATGCAGAGATTTCCAAGTGAAATTAATATCGTTGTTTCTTACAGTGAAATAAACCCCTTATGATTTAATAGCATACATGATTCCTGTGTATGTACATGTCTATTAAACTATACGTTTCATGTTCCAACGAAAACGTGAAAGATGTTGAAAAAGAAACGTTTTTACTCACTGTAAATAGCAAGACGATCGTTTAGGTTGGTACAATCTATTTAAAATTAGATATTGTTGTTGTTGCTTTGTTTGTTTGCTTAATTTATCTAATGTTTGTTTTTTGTTTTTGTTGTTTGTTTTTGTCTTTTTGTTTGTTTGTTTGTTTGTTTGTTTGTTTGTTTGTTTTTTTTTTTGCTTGTTTTTTGTTTTTTTGTTTTTTTTATTGTTATTTTTTTCTGTGTGTAATTGTTTTCCCCTTTCTGTGGCAACATCTAATGGCATCTCGTATGCTGCAATGTCAGTTAATCATTCATTTATCTTTGACCGTCTAATTATATGAACGATAATATATAGAAAGTAGAATGCTTTATGGTCTTATTACAGGAACAAACCAAATCGCTCCTTTATCAGCATAATGTAATCGATTTGTTTTGGTTGATGGTGTTTAACGCCACTTTCAACAATATTTCAGCTATATCGTTGTGGTCAGTTTCAGCGGTGGAGGAAACCGGAGTACCCGGAGAAAACCACCGACCTGTCGCAAGGCACTGACAAACTTTATCACATAATATTATATCGCTTGAGTGGGATTCGAACTCACAACGTTAGTGGTGATAGGTACTGATCGCATAGGGAGTTGTAAATCCAACTATCATACGATCACGACCACGAATTGATTTGGCATTTACAAACAACCGTATAATGAAAATAGATTTTGAAGAGAGCAATATACTATGCAAAGGGAGATAATTCAGATATGATATTTAGACATTACAACAGAACAATTATTTGTTTACAGTGCATGGGAAGAGTTTGACCCCCAAGGGAGAGGAACGTATTAAGAGTAGAGGGGAATCTGATTGGATGAATGTGTACTTAAAAGTTTTTTTTTTCATGGAAGCTGAACCACTTTTGTTAAAATATAAGAGCATTTGAGTAAGATTTTAAAAATTAAAAAAAGTGGAATTATATTTTTTAATTTGGATGGGGTGCTGATTTTTTGTTTACTTGAATTTAGTGTGGAAATAGTAAGCTTCCATATCAACTGAAATTTATGGATGGGAGAGCTGCGGAACGCATATTATTATTTTTTGAAAAAAAAACAACTTTGGCATGTCTTCTTTCATAAACTGAAAACCAAATTTAATTACCAATTTTAGTTTTTTTTTTAATAGAATTTTTTTTCTAATGAATACCCTATGGAATATGCATTGTAAATAATTGCACTCTTGTAACCTGCACTAGCTAGCTATATTCCCAGATAAGAACATTGTCGATAACACACAACCACATCAAATGAGGTGATGCAATTGTTAGCGTTCTCTCCACACGATCGAGTGCGGTAGATAGTGTGTTCGAGCCCCGGTCGGATCAAACCGAAGACTTATAAAATTGCTATGTGTTGCTTCTCCGCTAAGCAGGCATCATTAAGGAGAAAGAGCAGAAACTGGTTGGCTCGGAATCACAGATAATGTTTCTGAGTGGAGCGATATGTCTACCCGTCAACTTTTGTTTGAGTGAGCTACCACAATAAAATTCTAGTTAGGCGTGTTGGTCTAGTATAAAGCCGACATCATCATCATTATCATCATCATCTCATGATAGCATGAACAATTGTTCATTTGGAGTTAAACAACAATAATCCACTGATATACTGTTATATTTTGACATTGTAACAGGAGATAATCCTCTTTTCGCCACATGCAATAACATTTACACCAGTTCCAAAGGCTTAATTATACAGGTACAATAAATGTTATTGTCTGTCTATATGTGGCATTTATCTATAAACACTCAGACAACGTATCTTGGTATCAATGTAACCACCCAATATTTCGGTTTGGTGGTTTGTACCCTGTTACGCCACATAAACTATTAGTTTTCAGAATCATCAGAAGTCCATTGTCAGTATGCAAATAAAATGAAAAAAAAAA
>MJUT01065585.1:0-10135 GCA_002080005.1 Gigantidas platifrons | reverse complement strand
TTTAAAAAAAAATAATAAAAAAAATAAATAAATAAAAACAAGACAAAACTGCTCCGATAGGATTCGCACTTCTCAGTATATATCTGCAGGGGTCGCGAAGCAGCGACTATACGATCATGACTATGGTACACATATCAAATTTGTATGTTTGTTTTCTTTTTTGTGGTATATAAGGTGTACCTGATGTAAATTGGTGCAACTCTATTATAAAGCATAAATCATATTTAAGCATGTTTTCCATAAAAGGGAAAGTCTTTATATGTTACCAAAGGGAAAATTTATATGCATGTTAAAAAGGAAGTTTTGTGTTTGCAAGTTTGTTTTATTTTTACCAATTGTATTTTTGTTTGTTTTCGTTTTTTTTCTCCTTTACACCAGCATTGAAAGCACTTGTATCTGCAAAAATTTCCTTTTTTACATGTGATTATCTTCAAACAGGATATGCATATATGTTAGATATTTCATAATTAATCAACAATAACACTCCCAAGTGTATTAAAGCCAAAATATTTCCTTTCAACCAGAAATAAATGCGTATATCTATTAGAAGCTTCCGAAACTAGTATTACCATGTGGCGTCAAGCATACCCCCAAAAATTGCTATATTTAGGATGTGCTATGGAGAAAACGGCACAGTAAAATTTCTTGAAACTTTGGCTGATAGTGTATTTATACATAACTATTCAATGATGCAAATGTTAAAAAAAAAGAACTATGGGAAAATTGTGGGCTTACCCATGCCTACACCCTTAAAGGGCGTAGGCATTTTGTAATATCGATTGCGGACGTGTAGATATTCCGGATAAGTTACGTCACAGTAAACGTCATGTAATACAATCGTCATTTTCATTTAATAATCAGCGTAGTAACAATTTTCCTTTTATACATGTTTGATATATATGCTTTAAAAGCCTCCTTCTTCACAAATTAATTTGTATTGTTTATCTGCTGAAATATCTAAACAACAACGTTGCCGTAGCATTTTACATGTGTAGACCCTCTCTACTGCTTTTTGGATAATAACAATAGAAGCAGGGCCATCTTAACAGCATCACAGGCCCCCTGGAAAAGCAGTGCACTGGGGTCCATACCTACACAACCACTCATAGGATTAAAACTAAATGTATATAAAATTAAACATATATATATTGTATTGGTATTTCCAACAAAGTCAGAGTTTAAACATTAGAGAATGTTAAAGATTTACAGACCACGCTGGAAGCAATGTGATGATAATACCATACATGACCCTTTGGGTCTGGTCATGGTGTGTTAAGCGTTGATCCATGTGCGTTTTTTTATAAACATGTACTATATATGCACGCGCTACAATATAGTCCCAAACCTTGATAACGTAAAATAGTTAAGGCATTTGGTTTTGCAGTTTCTAAGAAAAAAATTAAATATTAATATGAAAAGTTATGGATAACAGACGACGGACACTAAATGATAATACTTCACTTGGTCGTTTTGGCCAGTTGAGACATGCTTAATTTCAAATAGGTAAACATCATAAAAATATTCAAAAACCACAAGAAATAAGGTTTGGTAAATAAGTAATAAAGTGAGTGATTGTTGTTTAACGCCAAACGAGCAATAGGAAGAACTTAATATTTCCAAGAACTCTGGTAAACCTTACAAAAATACAAATTTTGACAAAGAAGACATTTTGGCAAATCACAAGTCATTAATGTCATCACTGAATATTCCGATAAATGAAGAAAATTGTGAATTATCTACTTTATATTGGAAACCAAATTTTCAGAAGAATCAATATTTAGACAGGTATATTCCCGGTTCTTCTACTTGTTCAACAAAAGAACTATCTATAACTATAACTAAAATTTTGCATGCAGTCAAAGGAGGACTACTATCAAACTGTCATAAAGTATATTCACGTGGTAACATCAATCAAAAGCAGCGCATCGGTGGCGTAATGGTTAGCGTGCTCGCCTCGAGTGCGCTAGATCGTGGGTTCGAGCCCCGGTCGGGTCAAACCAAGGACTATAATATTGGTATTTGTTGCTTCTCCGCTAAGCACGCAGCATTACGGAGAAAGAGCAATGATTGGTTGACTCGAAATCAGAATAATGTATCCGAATGGAGTGACATTTCTACCCTCGGACTGTTGTTTCAGTGAGCTAGCACTATAACAATCCAACTCAGCGTGTTGGTCTAGAACAAAGTGGACCTCATCATCATCTCATTGAAAATTAACTTGCTCTCGACATAATTTAGCTGAAACATTACTGAATAGGCATTAAACAATATTTGACTTTTTTTTACCTTTTACACTTTCATTTCCTCTTTAAAGTAAATTATTCACAACGCATTTTACTTTAAAAAATTGTGGCAACGTTACAAGTTTATAGTATTGGGTCACGAATTAACTTATTTTGTCAAGCACCAAACGAAACGTAAAAAGTGCTACACATAAAATGAAGTCATCAAAATGTTGCAGTTCCTTATCGATAACATATATTTGTCGAGTTCGAATGGCACATTTTTCAACAAATCATAGCTAGGCATTCCTATAGGAACAAACTATGCCCCTTTCCTCTCTAACTTTTTCTATACTCCTATGAGTCTGAGTTTATGCAAAAACTTATCAAAGACAAAAAAATGTAGAGCTTAAGTCTTTAATCTCACTCCCAGGTATATTGATGATGTTCTGCCAATTAATACGAACTTTGCTAACTGGATTCCATTAATAGAGATTTCTCGATAACTGACGAACGAACGTATCTTCCCGTAACATAACCAAACCATGTTAATTTACGTAAAGATCTTTTGAGGGAGACCTTATTGCAACCTTTGTCTTCAATTGTTCATTGAGTGTAAGTGATTAGATATATATTTTTTTTCCATTTCGGTGTTTAAAACAGTTAAACATTAATATGACTGGCCAAATAATGGTTTCAGTGACATTACAGTCTGCATACAAAATACATATTTTCCTCAAACGCTATTTATAGATATACTTCAAGGAGGGGTGCTTTTCAAATGTATTTATATTTTTTTTAATATTTCTGATTTAAATTTTCGCACAAATAAATAATTTTGCCAGACTAGGGAGAGAAAAAATAATCTGACTAAGGAAAATCAAGCAGTATAATATGTATGTAAAACTGGATATTGAATGGAACATTTCTGATTTCATATGTAAAGAAAAATAAATGATCCCATTCTCCCAAAACTTGTCTGTCCTATGGTAAGACAATAGCCCCTTTTAGGCTTATTTATACCTTATCGGCGACGGTCTCCCGACCACTGACAAATTGTCGTGCAAAAATCGTGCGATTTTCGCTTTCAATTGTTTTTATTAAATAAGAGAAATGCCTTAGAAAAAATCTGCTGTATACTAGTTTAACCCCGTCACTTTTTATTGAAGTACCTGAGCTAAGCCAGGAGGGGTCATTTATATGTTCAGGCCGCAACTAGGGTCTTTCTAATGAGGCAAAGGGTCTGGGGACCACCCAGGTGCCCAACAATTCCAGGGCAGATTCCTGGTAAGGGGTCCAGGGGGAACGTCCCCCATGGAGCTCTCGCTTTATTTGAAATTGCAAGGGTATTTTGGCTGTGAAAATGATCGTACACATGTAATTAAAGTGGTTGTTTTAGTGGTCAAAATTACAATCCATAGGGCATTCATGGCTTTAAAACTAAGGAGCATACAACGAGATTATTCAATGGTGATGCATGAACCACAAGAATCTGCCGAAAACAAATATTTAGGTCATCGCATGCTTTTTACACTCGAAAATAAACGCAGTCATAGAAGAAAAGCTTTAATCACCAAAATTATTTGACAAAAATAACTATGAAACGAATGCCCTGCCTGCGAGATGTAGGGCCATCAAATATATGTCTGACACCATACCAGAAACCGAAAAATGTAAAATACCCCACATAATGAAATTCGAACTTGATCTGTATGTGATGTCCTTAACATTATTTCCTGTGATTATGTTGAGGTGTATTTAAGCTGTTGCACGGAATCCGCTTATTGACGAACGGGCGGTAAAATTAAATGTCCCCTGTCGCCTAAAGGCGGGGACATAATAAAAACAATAACTATGTTGAAGTGCAACTAATTTTCAACTGATTCTGTTAGCGAGTTCTCGACCTATTCTACGGAAACATCCTCCGGGACGGTCGGACAAGGGTAAAAAAATATTCCGACGCCTGACAATCTAGTTCTAAGGATAAAATAATATAGATTGCACAACGTAACCTCAACCAGTATACAATTACCGTAGGAAAAACGGAGTTTGTACACGGTGTTGGGCTTATGGCTCTACACTGTTCCGAGTTCGAAAAACGACCTGCAATCCCCACTGCATTTTATTTTATAAACTGGTGAATTATTAGAGATCTACAACTCCTCTTTAGCTACTGATGCCCGTGCAACCATGAAGCAAAGTGATCAATACAAGGGAAGAAAGGAATCATTAGGGAAGGAGACGGATGTCTTGGATCCAGATGAACATTTAGATGTGGTTGCTCTTATGTTGTAGCCACCGGCTGAACTACTAGTGATGAAATATACATACTCGAGATAACGGATATGATTATGAGATCATGACATGAAAACAGTACAAAATCACACGATGTAACATATTACAAAAATATTTCAAGAGCTCACAACATGATTTTCAATGAAACGTGACCAACAGCCCCTCCCACACGCACAACACGAAGCTTAACGGGTGAAGAAGAAGACTTCACGGTGCATTTTATAATTTTTTCGTGTACAAATTTGTGTGTGAAAAATTACAACATACAACTTCCACTTGCACAAACTTAATTCGAACTGTCCTGTTTTACTTTTTCGACAAGACCCTGTTTTCATCCAAATATCAATTTCGTATAAGAAGTGTCGTCAATGTAAACATGTAACGTGTATAACTACATCACGTAATGACATTTTATGTAACTTAATGAGGGACGTACAATGTACACGTTTGATGCTGAGTGAACTCCGACGTACAATAACATACGGAATAGGCTGACTATTATACGATTGGAACAACTTGATACTACTTAGACAAAATCAACATAAAAAGGTACACAAGACACCTTTGTAAATCATTTATTAAAAATAATTGACGGAATGTTTAGTGAGGCAATTGTCTCACTTGCCTCAATTGTAGATACGGCCTTGTAAATGTGTGTTACATATTTCTACGATTTTTCTATTGAATGTTGGAACTGTTCCGACAGTATGATATATATTTTGTTCATTTTATTATAGGTTATGAAGAAAAACAGCTGAGTTGCAATTGTTAAACACAAAATATGGTTGTGGTCCGTCTTCCGTAATTAAAATCGTCAAAATGAAAAACAACCGAATTCATATCAAATGGTGACTTGTTTCAACCTCATTTAAAATATACCTTGAAATTCTTTCTCACTTGTACATCACGTTCACGATCTTTTATTGCAACACTATTTCACTCAAGCGTACATTGATTCCTGTTCTAGTTAAAGACCACATAAGGATATTTCTGTTTTCACACGTTGCGGTGTCGGGTCGCTATTGTGCATTCGAAATATTAATTGCAAACTCCATTGACTGGCTATATGCTGCCTGTCTAGAATATTATATTTTTTTCTCGATCGACAGTTCAGAAGCTAGAAAACAATATGATGAATTGTCTGTCAATCATGCAAACAATAACTTATGCACATGACAGAACGCATTTTCAAGGCACCGAATGGATAGTTCCCTTTGATTTAAGAGAATGGAACTGGTAGAAGTTAAAAGTTTAATTTGGGCGCAAAAGGGGAAACTTTATATAATTTATGAAAATGTGATGTGAATTTTAGGGATCCTCAGATTCAAATCCATTCATCTACTTTTCTACACTTTTATACATATGTATATTTCAAATGATAGTAATGTTATTTTAAAATATTTTCACTTTGCTTTACTTGTCGGTTTCTTTTAAGAGCCCCAGATGTATACTGCTCATGCTCAGCAACGGACCACCTTCGTCAATTGTTTTAGCTCGTCGGTGATCATGAGATTTACTAAGATAAATAACACGGTCCCTGCAATATTTATTTATTTATTTATTTATGTTTTGGTGTCAGTGTTTCAACTGTTGACATAGTTTTAAATTCAACATGGGTAGACTTATAGAAAGTGTGTAATCGTAAAATTCAATGGCCAACCATCCCAGTCTGGTGGCAAAAGAAAGGGTATTCTTCTGATATGCCTAACGTGGTGTCTGTAATTGACGGAACTTCACATGAGATACAAATTCCATCCAATGAACCCCAACAAAAAAACAATTATTTTCATTGATTGATATGAAAACAATTACCTTTCGTCTAAACTGAACTTGAACCGTCGTGGTCGTATGGTAGTTGAATTTACAACTACCTGTGCAATCGTTGCCTGTCGCCACGTAAGTTGTGAGTTTGAACCCCATTCATGGCGAGGTGTACTCGATAAAACATTATGTGATCAAGTTTGTCAGTGACTCGCAACAGGTCTGTGAATTTTTCTGGGTACTCCAATTTCCGCCACAAAAGTAGTAACTGGAATATTTTTGAAAGTGGTGTTAAACACCTAACTTCCAATGGACAAATGATGGATCAAAAGTTTGTGTATGTAGTGCATAACATAAAATACCTTTGGGTCATAATGTGGCATATCTTTACAAGTACTAATAATGCTACAACAATATTGTTTCCCACACAATTATGGGAACTGTTATACACATATCATGTCATTAAGCAATGTACTGAAAAAGAAACAACTTCACTTTCAAATTTTGTATTAACAACTAAATTAAATTATCTCCATGATCTCAAAATTATGTTTCAGTGTTTACTGCATCTTAATATGTACATGTAGGTATAAATGAATACTGATTTCTTGTCTGAACTGAAAACGACAATTATTCTTGTGTTTCTGGATCAATAAATAAATATTCAATCACTTAATTCATCACACCTTTCTGTCTTTGATCACTGAATATTGAATCCAAAATAACCATACGATTGCATTCTTTGGATTTATGCATGAAAAAAGAAGACAACGAGGAATCAAACACATTGTTTTACATCATATGCCCATTTTTCTATAGATAATCTTATATAATGTGTCCTGTTCACTACCACATGTAATATACACACACTCTACACAATACAAACAAATCCAAATTTCTATTTTATCGATTACTTCTGATCATACAAATGTATGAGTATATATCTGGGTTCTTTTTAAGTCAAATATTCCTGTTCCTTTAAAATTTATGTTGATTCTTCTGTGATATTTAAATCTTTGAGTTTAAATCATCCATTGTTTCTTTTTCTTTGTGTTAACTCTGAAAAAATACCAAGTTAGTCAAAGGACTCACTGTACATGTATCAAACTAAATTTAATAGACAATTTCAACATTTCACCTTAATTTTTTTTTTTAATATGCGTTTTTACATGCTTTTAATACAACCCCTTTATAGAGTGAAAAAAATAGGCTCTAATTGTTAGGTATTAGAATGTTGTCTTTTGAGAGAAAACTGCAAGAACAAACTTGATCTGTGTATTATTCATTTAAAGATAGTTTAAAAATTCTAAATTAATGCAATAATCAGATGGACTTAATAATACAGAGAAACCAACAAGCATCTCCTGAGGGTCCAGCAAATCATGTGTGTGAAATTTTGTCAGAAATTAAAGGTATAAAATATAACAAAGTACCATGAACTGAAACTGTAATTAAGTTAAATGTTTGCCAAAAAAAATGGGGGGAGGGGGAAAAACATCAATATTCTTCGTAATAAATGAACAATTAAGTTGCACGTTCAATGCTGATATTGTCATAATTTACTTAAAGACAGAACTTTGTTAAAATCAAGAAATAGTATTTATCCTGCAGTCATTATCATATTTGTATGATAATTACAGTAGGTGTATAAACTGTATTATATTGTTTCTGTATTGGCCCTGGTATAGATTATCGGTGAGCAGTATTGGCCCCGAGGCCCGTAGGGCCGAGGGCCAATGCTGCTGACCGAGAATCTATACCAGGGCCAATACAGAAACTGTCAGTTCGTAACACTTTTATTAAATAATCTAACTGGTCCGTATGACAGGGCCGTATGAATATTTTTCCAGGGCCGTATGGATAAATTAACAGGGCCGTATGGATATATTGAGAGGGCCGTATGAGCATGGCTTTTAGGGCACTACTGATGACCAATAATATAGTGTTACTAACTGGCTTCACAATGGTGATTACTTTTACCTATGCAACATTTTGCCACCAACAGCAGTACTCTGAATGCACCTATTGTTTTGCCACTAACTGCAGTATTCGGAGCGCACCTATGACAACACATGTTTCCTTCCCCTAAACTGTTATATCCCCTCGAACTGGTGATGACGATCTCATGTGAAAACGTGATTTTAAATAAAAGTATGATTCTTCATTTGTTCAATTATGCAAAAGAGAAAGTTTTGAAATGAACTCCTCTATGTAAATTGCAGCTCGGATTAAAACCGGAAGTGAATGTATCCGTATTGGCCCCGGATTAGTACTCATTGGCCCGGCGCCGAAATGCCGTATTAAAATAGACAATTAATATGAGAAGAAAAATTAAAAACCGTATTAGTCAGGCAGATTTTGTCATAATAGGACAGATTTTTACATATTATTTAATAAACATAAAGACATTTTTGTAGGGTTAAAGTGACAGTATCTACGATTTTGTCAGATTTTTTAAATCGGATTTTTTTCTCCTAAACTTGAAAAGATGTGAGTCAAATTCATCTAAAACAGCCAAAAACACCGAAAAGTGGTTTTCACGAAATATTTCGGGTAAAATGTGGTAGCAAGCAATTTGTGTCTGGGCTACTCTAATTCAAGTCAATCAAGATAACTCCGCCTCTGTATGATGCACTGCGCACGCGCGGAATCGGTTTGAAACGGCGTATGTTGTTTACAAACTAAAATTGTTACAAAAATGGCTAATAATTTGAGTCTGATTGATACAATGTGTTCTTATAGGTAAGTGTGACTAATTTATCCTTAAACATGTATGAATTATACATTTTAGTCTAAAGATAGTTTAAATAAATTGCTTACGACATCATGCATGTTGTTTTTTTTTTTGTGATAAATCTGGATCAATGGGTCATGAATAATTCATGAGCTTGGCCAGCAGACAATGTTTGATTACATCTGATTAAACAAGTTTCTGTTTGTCTGAGATAAACTGGCCATTTCTACAATTTAGGTCTCTCAAGTGCAGCTAGAATCAAAACATGTGCGAAACCAAAAACCTAATAAAATGCTAGCATTAGCCATTTGTACTCATTGACATTGTTGTATGCTTTGTGATGAACTCTTTTTGTACATGTTTTGGATTTTGCTCCTTATAGGGCTGACGATTCATCAAAATATAGCCTATAGTTCTCTTTATTTCTCTCACAGTTTATTTAAAAATACACAGACAATACATGACATGATCAAATTCAAAATAATGAAAGAATATGACATTCCCAAATATAGGCTCTAACGTGGTTTCATTCTTCACTGTCAAGTAATACATTTTGTACACGTGCTTCAAATGAATTAATGGCCAAAATTGGCAGCTGTAAACACAGGCACTTGTTTCATTCAAAAAATATATGCTCCCTCCTCTTCCTTACTTCAAGGTAGACATCTGCCCTTTTCCCCTTCCCCACTTCGCCTCAATATTTTTCGCTTATTTGTGATCCTTTCGCTGACACAATTATATCGTTACACTTCCGAGATATTTCTCTTTTGGACTGCCACATTTAAATATACCTACCGGGCACCCCTCAGACGAACTGGACAAGAATATTCAGCGAATGTGGCTTCGTTTACTTTTCAGTCATTGAAACGGATACCGCCACTTCCGGTCTGGTTTAAATTGATTTAGAAAATTAAAAAAAGGTGCTTTAAGAATCAAATGTCAGTAATTTGGAGTTGAACATATTTTTATAATCTGCATTGGAACAATTATCTGTATTTTAAAGGCTTGCTTTACATTTGAAAGGAGATGATCATGATGGCATTGTTACACATGGCCGGTCTAGAGAATTCCGAATGCATATGACAAATCCAGTGCATACCGGAAGTGGCTGTATCCATTTCAA
>MJUT01065584.1:0-10116 GCA_002080005.1 Gigantidas platifrons | reverse complement strand
TAATTGGAGATATTATACCCTTACTACACCTACAATGTAATTTGAGATAGTATTCCCTTACTACACCTACATTGTAATTGGAGATCGTATGCCCTTACTACACCTACATTGTAATTGGAGATAGTATGCCCTTACTACACCTACATTGTAATTGGAGATAGTATTCCCTTACTACACCTACATTGTAATTAGAGATAGTATGCCCTTACTACACCTACAATGTAATTGGAGATAGTATGCCCTTACTACACCTACATTGTAATTGGAGATAGTATGCCCTTATTACACCTACAATGTAATTGGAGATAGTATGCCCTTACTACACCTACAATTTTTAACATACACATTTGTTTGGAAGGGGCTTAGTCTACAATACACTAAATACTAGATTTACATTTGCACGCCATTTTTAAATGTCAACATTTTACTTTTTTTTTCTAATTTTCTTTAACTTCTAATGTACAAAAATGTAATGTCTTTTCACTAGTTAACGGAAGGCACAAACTAAAAAAAACAAATTGTCCATCTGCCATTCCCTATTTCCAGTAATATTTGGATGCAAATCTAATTTTTGATCTAAAGTGGTATTTAGATATCACTTCGTAGATATTTCATTGTTTTCATAGCAACCTAAATTCAATCACCAAGGAAACCACGAATCTTTGAAAAGTTAAAGATATAAAGGATCTAACACCGGTAAGAGGGCAAGACGGAAAAGTCTCAGACACCCAAGTGAATGATTTCTGGTCTCCAACGAGGCTCCGCCGAGTTAGAGACCAATAGAAATCTTTCCCGTGAGTGTCTGAGATTTTTCAGCCTTGCCCTCTTACCGGTGTTTTATTCTTTTTCTCACTAATTTAACAAAATAATTCCACATTTTTTTCTATTTTTTCTTTACATTGTTTAATAATAATAGAGTCCTCTCCCTAGCTAGTAACTAACGTAAAGACAGAAATTACCTCCCTTTGACCAAATTTAAATACATTTTTTACAGGTATTTATCGCTGTTTTAGTAGCATTTATAATATGCTTATTAAATACATTGTATTTTTATTATGAAATACATCTAAAATATTGCCAAGACATGGATGTATATTGATAAATCGACTATTTACTTCAGCAATATGGAAAACAATTTTGCGGGAAAACGCTCGATGGAATGTAAACAAAACAAAACCTTTGTAAGCGTGTGTGTTTTTGATGTGTACCACATAATCTGATGCGAAAGGGATGTATGTTTCTATTGTAACCTAATTTTCAGGGGCAATTGATAAGTGGCTGACTAGATAAATACACAAAACGTATATATTTAAATGATTTTATTGATACAATGACATTTTGCGAACGTAACATTTTTAGGGGAAAAGTAGCGTGAAATTCTTATCTCACCCACGGGTTGAGACAAAGATTTCTCACTTTTGAGACAGACCAGTTCCTATTTTTAGCGATGTGAGATTGTCTTATCTTGCACTAGTGCAAGACAAAAAAATCACGTGCGTTTTACCGGCAAATACATGCTGTACAGTTTATGTCAACTGCCCCCAGTTCTCCATGCTTCACCAATAAAACCACGATTCTATTACATAAGTATTTTTATATTAATGTATGTATACTATTCTGCTAGCTAATAATTTAACTATCGTGCACCTTTCATGTTTCACGGTGTATGACTTTCAAGTCAATGTTTGTTTACTTTGAGTAAATAATAGAGTGCTCTCCCTTGTTAGTAACTAACGTACCTCCCTTTGACCAAATTCAAATATTTTTTCACAGCCACAGGTGTAGTGTTGAGTTACATTTATCATATATTTATTAAATACATTGTATTTTATTATGAAATACATTTAAAATACTGCCAAGACACGGATGCATATGAATAAATTGAATATTTACTTCAGCAATGGAAACAAAATTTGCGGGAAAACGCTCGATCGGGAATGTAAACAAAACAATTAGGTAACAGCTGATAAAAGTGAGAAATAAAATCAAACACCGGCAAAAAGTGCAAGACAGGGAAATCTCCGACACCCTCGGGCAAGATTTCAATCGTTCGCTGACTCGGCGAGCCTCGTCAGCGAACGTTTGTAATCTTACCCTCGGGTGTCGGAGATTTCCCTGTCTTGCATTTTGCCGGTGTTAGATTCTATATATCTCACACGTCTAAAAATAGGAAATGTGCTGTCTCATTATTGAGAAAAGCTTTATCCACTGACCTTGATGTGACCTTTGGATTGTCATCTGTTTGGAGAGGGGATTTTGTTTCTATGACTTGAATATCATACCTTCTTTACCAATTATCATGTTCGGTAAGAAAACAATACAAACACTGCACAAAATGAAATGTAATCCAGACGATCAAAATTAATCTATTATTATGTAAAAAACCCAAAAACAAGCAACAACAACAAAGCACACACACAAAACACAAACCATTATCATATTTAACAACAATAGATATACCACACATCATACGTATAGTCTGTTCACAAGAAGTTTGTCTATCTTGCACAAAAAGCTGACAATCTGATTACGGTAGCAAAAAGCTTAAATTTCAGGTCCAACAGACCTGATAACATACAAAATGTTTGAGTCTCTGAATAGTTCTCTTCACATTGAATTATCTGAGAGGCTATGTTATTTAATAGATTAAGATCTGCCTTTACTTCATTTGCACAATAGTCTCCAGAATAACTGCTCTTTGATCAGGTACTAATTTGATAACTCATCTTATCCATTTTTTAGATGAATATGCTAGGTCCAATATTTTCTGGTTACTTATATAGGGAAACAATTCAGGGTATGGATGCTGTTTTGTGGGTCTGTCTTAGATCCTTAGATCAAAGTCTATGAGATGTTTTTGGTACATAGTCCTGCCATCTTGCAAAGTCAAGCCATTTTTGTCTGGTCTCTGGTAATTTTTTCTCAGTAGTGTTGGGAAGAGGGAAATTCTACATCAGCCATGTATCAGTATTTTCCTCCTTTTCCTATCGTTGGAATTACACGTGTTTTTACTGGAAGTTGACATACTGAAAATTGTTGTCAAACCACGTGACTAAGGTGTCAACTAAATATGGGAATTTCCGGAATGGATATAACTCGAAACTTTGCTATTGCTTAGCATCGCTTATAAGCATAAATTGTATATACTAATCATATTACGCTATTATACTGACCTGCACTGTCCTCTTTGGTTACCTTTATGCGAGAGGCGATGTGATTAAAACAAGGAAAGTTGATGCAGCCTCTGAACAATTAAAATGTTCTGTTGCTTAATCAGTAGTCGAGAGAACTTGATTCATTTCAATGGTTTCCATTTCTTGCTTATCTAAGGTATTTTGAAATTTTTTATAGAATTTTATCAATTATCCAAATAGGAACCTAATAATTTATGATTGATCGTTTTAGTTGCCAATACTTAGGAACAATATGTATAGTTATGTTTTAATATTTGTTTGATTAATGAATAAGAAAAAGTATTTAGCATTTTGAAAAATAATCATCATCCGATTCCGCTCGAACGTAACAAAATGTATTTGTCACGAATATTTATAGTCAGTTTTATTACCTGCAAACACGAGAACCAACAATAGTGGTTTAAGTCATAGCATAATCTAACGTCCATCATTTTCTATGTCAACAATGCCGTGATAAAGTTACGAATATACATTATGTCGCACATGCGCATTGGTGCATGTGCATGTGGTGCATGCAAACATTTAAGTGTTCGCTTTGTTTCTTTACATTTTCATTTTTTTCCTGGAAGAAAATTCTTAAGATAATAATCTACCGACTTTGACTTTTGTAAATTATCGTCTTCCGGTGACGCCGTTTCCAATGAACGCTGAAAAATGTGACATATGGCTATTAATTTATTTTACCATTTGCTTAGTATTTCATTTGTTGAACTATCCATCAAATTGGAAATATCAGTAATTCCATAGCCTCTACGGCTATATTTGTGGAATATCAGTAATTTCATAGCATATCTGTGGAATATCAGTAATTCAATAGCATATACAGCTATATCTGTGGAATATCAGTAATTCAATAGCATATACAGCTATATCTGTGTGGAATATCAGTAATTCAATAGTATATACAGCTATATCTGTGGAATATCAGTAATTAATTAGTATCTACAGCTATATCTGTGGAACACCATGAAATGAAAGGATTGGGCTAGCTTTTTTCGTTTTTCTTGAGAAACCCCTGTATGAAGTCTGCCTCATACAAGTCGATGGGAAGAAGAGCACAGTGCGCCCCCATATGTATGCCGACTCTGTTGAAAAACACATCCACAAAACATAGCATATATGTTGTTAGTCAAAAACTCGAGCATATTGATAATATCCGTTTCAGAGAACATTTTGGTAGAATCAGAGTGCTTTGTTACAAAATAAGATATGTCCCCTCCTAGCAAACGGTATATGTATCTACGCTGGACATTCTTTTTGATGAAACACAGTTGGACCAAAGATCGATGTAGAGCGAGTGTTCATAGACTCATTTAGTTTTTTTTAATTCAAATTTGTATTAGCGACCTCACACTCGTCACCCAATTCAGAAAGAGTATATAAGTCCACCTTTTCACGTTTTACCTATTGTCTGGCATAATCCTCGACGGAATCCATAAGAATTTTAAAGTTATGTTTCCAGTTTATGGAATTAGGCTCACAATATTTAGACCCTTTGGTGAACACATCTAGTAGAGATGTGTTGTTGATAATTCTAAGGTCACCAGTTATAACGTGGCCAGCCGGATTATATATGAATAGGGAACTTGCTCGGGTGCGATCAGGAGTTTTAGATTTGAAATCGTCAATGTTGAGATCATGCAACCCGTGTTTGTAGTTAAATAATGTTGTTTCTATAGGTATGGAATATGCATACGAGAATATAGATATGGACTGATCCTTAAAATATGGTGACATGTTATATTTGACCGAATAGACTGTTTAATATCATTGCCTTTTCAAATATAATTACCATATAGTATTGCATTTTTAAATATGATGGTCAGTTGTAATGTGCTGATCCCTTCCATTAACTCCAATTATATTGGATTTCCAATTACACAAAAAGTCAATTGACAATCCTGTTTTAATGTTGTATTCACTCAAGCAAAATGAGAACCTTTAATGTTCTAATATTTCAAAGGTTAAAGGAATGTATTTGACTGCTGTGTTTTTGTATTTAAGTTGGTTAATTATCTTATGATCTGGAAAGGAAATGTAAACAATTCATTTACTTACTATTTTAATTAAGGTTCCGGTAGTTGGAAAGAGATTGCATTACAGTCGCTGTGAAATTATTACATTACAGTCGCTGTGAAATTGTTATACTAAAGTCGCTGTGAAATTATTACATGTATACTAAAGTCGATGTAAAATTATTTTATTCTAATAACTAGTCAAATATCCTTTCAAGTAAATTAGTCAATGAAATATACCCGGACGAGAGAAATATTATTATCACTGTTGGAACATTACCTCCTGACGGTATCGTCCACCCAGTAGTCCAGTGTAACAGTGTTCTTTCCACCAGTGTATTCTTTCCAGAGGACAAATTACACTAGTATGTAATTTCCAGAGGAATTATTGCACTAGGTTATTTTTTCCATGCTAACCATTACCCTAAACCTAAACCTAAACCTAACCCTAATCCTAACACTAACCCTAACCCTCACCGGAAATTCTACACGCCGGAATAAAAGTACGCTTACACCAGTAGTGAGTGTATCCGAAATAACACTGTTTATTATACCTTACATAATAAAGAATCAATTCTATTGGTTAAAAGATAATCACATGACATAAAATAATCTGGATATGTTTGCTTCTAATCGCCACCAACGATGAATAATCTCAAGAATTACACACGTCCATTGAATAACCATATTATTCAACGGTGAATAACCTCAAGAATTACACACGTCCATTGCATAACCCTATTATTCAATGGTGTAAAAACATGGAATAATACTTTAACAATTCAGATATTAAGCAGTATATTTCAACTGTTTGTTCGGTATAATAAAACAGTTACGGCCCTCTGAATCGGTGAATATCCAAAATTGTCAACCCCACTAGGGTTATTTCCCTCGGGTTAAAGCCTTCAGCGAAATAACCCTAGTGAGGTTGACAATTTTGGATATTCACCTCTTCCGAGGGCCATAATTGTATATTATACGATAAAACTACTATTGAATGTTCCTGTTCTTAAATATTGTCATTACTATTGAAACTAATATATATCTTCCCTTGGCTTATGTTACATCAACACAGTTTTGTTATCCTTGTGGTAGTCTTTGGTTCGCTTGCTCCCTCAGATTTGCATATTATTTGGTTTTCCGATCTTTTGACTTTGACAGTAACTTATTTACTGATAAAGGTTATTCCAGAAACGCGTTGTGAATACCTATATTAGCCATATATATATTTATTTAGATAAAACATGTGTTTCGATGATGTTAACATTGATTACGATATTTTAACAATAATGTACTTTGTGTAATACTTAATTACTTGTGAGTTTCAACGATAATTAAGATCTTCACCTATCAAATCAGGATTACGACATACAATATGTATTAAATTTTATATTATCTTGTATTTGAATGAGATTTGTGATCTGAAACAGAATTAATTAATTAAGTTTGCAAATTTAACTGTTGCTCACAGCGAAGAAGAACATTAACACCAACATATTAAAGTATTTCTTTCAGGAACTAATTATGTTATGAAAGAACATCGGAGACTACATTAGAGGCTACATTAACCAACATTCAAGTCTAATGTACTAACCTGTCATTTACACTAGTCAATCCTTATTGCGTTCAACCGTGCTTAAATAGCTGTCATCATCTAATGAACTTCTACATGGAAAGGTCACCTTCCGTGCATTGTTTCTTTTACTTCGACGTCTACTAAATGCTGACCGGTTTCAACAAGTTGGTGATGATGGTAAAGTGTTGTATTATATATATATATATATATATATATATATATATTGTGATGGTACAACTGTTTGCATAATGTCTAGTCAGTTGTGTAAACAATATCGGATTATCCAACTGAGGATGCATGATACAAAGAATTGTACTAACACATTTAAGCATATAATACGTTTATCTAACATGTTCATGAGACAAACGATGGTAATATTGTTAGCTTTCACCAATATATTTACTTTTTTAACAAATAACATTTTGAAATCAAAACAGTTCGATATGACACATATTATGCTATGGCACCCACAGCTTTTATTTAAACTTTTTATTCAACAATCACTGTCATTGTGTATTAATTGTGTATTAATTGTTTTTTTTTTTTTTTTTTTTTTTTAAATAGTATATATTATAAATAGTCTACATACGTTTGTAGCTACAACATAAAATACGCTTGTTATAGGTATAAATTGTTATAATCGATCATTATTGAGTAGCTAACATAATAGTTATTTTTTTAAAGGGGGTGTTATAACTTCTTGTCATTACAAGTTAATTTTATAATCATTGAAATCATAATGTCTCTTTTTTTTTCTTTGTTGCCCTCAGGGAATATGATACTCTTGGTTGAATAAATTTTCATATTTCCCTCACCAGCATGCAATAAATGTATATTATTATACCTCATATATGAATTACTTTAAATAGATTAATTTGATTGGACAATGGGTAAAAATCAGAACACGTGATCACACAGGACAAAAATCATATTCCGTGAAATAAATATCATATTCCACCACTTCGGAAGCCTCGAGGGTTTTCCCGCCAGAATTATCTTTCTTTGACAGGAAAACGTCAGAGGCACTTGGAACGCATCATTTGCAGGCAACCGTTACAATGTGGTTTTTAAATATCTGAGAAAACGTTCCAATGGACTTAGAATATGTTTGCCAGAAGTATTTACATACACATGTACATGTGTTTTCTTGGTTTCATTCGGTATAATAAAACATTTATAGCATGCGGGTACAGGAAATATGAAAATTTATTCACCCACGATTATCATATTCCCCTCGGGCGATGCCCTCGGGGAATATGATACTCTTGGGTGAATACATTTTAATATTTCCCTCACCTGCATTCAATAAATGTATATCATTATACCTCATATATGAATTACCATAAATAGATTAATTTGATTGGACAATGGGTAAAAATCAGAACACGTGATCACATAGGACAAATATCATATTCCGTGAAATAAATATCATATTCCACCACTTCGGAAGCCTCGCGGGTTTTCCCGCCAGAGTTATCGTTCTTTGACAGGAAAACGTCAGAGGCACTCGGAACGCATCATTTGCAGGCAAACGTTCCAATGGACTTAGACTATGTTTGCCAGCAGTATTTTACATATTTATGTGTTTTCTTGGTTTCATTCGGTATAATAAAACATTTATAGCATGGGGTACAGGAAATATGAAAATTTATTCACCCACGAGTATCATATTCCCCTCGGGCGATGCCCTCGGGGAATATTATACTCTTGGGTGAATACATTTTCATATTTCCTTCACCACCATGCAATAAATGTATATTATTTTATTGTTATGTTTATGTTTTATTTATGACGTCATACATCATTACGTTTACCGTATTGAGACATTTCTTTTGATTTCCAATGTTTTGTTAACATACTATGTAGGTGTTGTGTGTTCTGAACTGTGGTATCACTGAGTTCATCTCTTTAGTTGTGTGTTCTGAACTGTGGTATCACTGAGTTCATCTCTTTATTCTGTTCATGTGCATTGTACTCTGAGTGTAGGTTGTATTGGTATTGTTTTTTCCGGATTGTGATATGAACTTTGATATTTCAGTCTAAAGTAAACTATAATAAAATGGTATATAGATCAGTCAAATAGTGGGCGTTATCCATCATGTTAATATTAAATAGTGCCCGAGGTTATCGAAGACTATAATATGGAAGCAATGCTCAACTTTCAGATATATATAATGTTACTCTACGATTAGAGATAACATAAGTTCAAGCAACCTGTTACCAATCCTATTTTAATTACATTGTCACGTGTATCATTATCTAGTTCAATATTGTAAATTTTATGTTTAATTAGTTAATAAGAAGAGTTTGAACGGGTAATCAGAATCCATATATCGAAGAAGAACAGACAACACAATGGTAAAAAAAAGTACAAAAGGACAAACAACGATCAACAAAACTAAAGATAGAGTAACACGAACCCCACTAAAAACTGGGGGTGAACTCAGGTGCTCCGGAAGGGTAAGCAGTTCCTGCTCCACTAGTGACACCCGTCGTCCTGGTCTAGTTAATAAGAAAAGTTTGAAGACACAATTGGGAAATCAGAAGCTTCCAATCAAGAAAGGACAGACAATACAATGATCAATAAAAAAAACGGACAAAAGGATAAGGAATGATCTACAAAACACTACACAGAAAACTAAAGATCGAGCAACACGAACCCCACTAAAAACCAGTAGTAAACAGTTCCTGCTCCACATGTTGCACACATCGTGTTACTTTTGTTACAAGCCATGTGATCAGTCATGCTTTAGGAAAGGATGTGATTGTGATTACGACAAACCTAATATATTCATGATCAGATTTTCCATAACAAACGTTTGAAGAGATTACTTCAACTAAACATTAGTTTAATAACCTCATTGTTAACAACAAGGATATCATGATAGGAATAACAAGGTTTGCAATATCGGATTTACTGGGATATATATCTTCCAGACAGGTGTCTGATATCTTTGTCCGCATTACCTACCATTCCATTTTGATGAGCTATACCCCCAAACTATGTATTTCTTAAAAGACTGAGGTAATAAGTGGCTAGTTATTTCAATTTATTGTCTCCATTAAGTTTGTTACATTGTTACATTATAATGCAGTTTTGTGTTTTTGCTTATTTAACCAATTTTGCAGCATCTACAATTGTTCTATATGTTGCAGAACACACAATGAAACTGAAGATATGGTGAGGAAGAGAAAGAGAAAACCTTTCAGACAAGAACAATCAATTCATACCTTAGTGAATTAAAGTTTGTAAAATCATTACCAGCATTCATTACCATTACATTGTTTATTTACATATAAACAATGATACAGAAATAAAATACAAGTATGT
>MJUT01065582.1:0-10153 GCA_002080005.1 Gigantidas platifrons | reverse complement strand
ATTTCAGGATTAATCTGGTTGCACAATTAGTCAATGGCTACTTTTTCACTAAAAGAAGAACTCCAGCATTGGTGGTTTTCCCAATGAACATGAGCAACCCTAATTTACATAGATATATTAGGTTAAAAAGGACAAAATCAACATGTAAATTTTGTCCAAAGCATAGTGATAAAAAAAGGAAAGAGACTGTTCATGGTTGTAATAAATTTGACAAACATTTATGTAGTTTTGAATGTCACAGAAGGTTCCATGCTGTCATTGGTGTTGCTGTTATGGAAGAGTGAAATTCAGAACCATAGTTGTAAAATGAGAATTTCTTTCTCATGATTACTCAATCATTTTATTTGAACTTAATAACCTCTAAACTTAAATAAAGAAGACATTTTGTGCAAATCAAACCATGAAAATCATACTGAAATTTTACATAGAATTTTTATATGCCAAGTAAAATATTTGTGGTTTGTTTGGTAAAGTAAAGTAATCAAGGAGTTTGAAATTTAATCTTCCAATTTACATACATTGATAATTGGTGAAAAAATGGCTTTAAAATATTGTCAAGAATATGACCAAAATAAAAGAGATGTAAATGTTTTTGAAGTATATGCCTCTGTCTCTATACATTCATAGTTGACTGATAAAAAAATATTACTGTATAAGATACAACTAACAAGTATCAATTACATGTATCTCATTTTTTTTTTTAAGAAGATAAAGAGATTAAAAAATAATTGTTTAAAGTGTTTCAATTTTGGACTAAAAACTTTGCCTGGTCAGCTTGCATAAACAGTATCACCATCATGCCATGTCAGACGAGTTTATATTAACTACTTGGATCTAGGATCAGGATACTTAGGTAAAATTTACATTGATTTAGGTTCTTCTCAAGTCGGTGGTATTTCATTTAAGGTATGGGATCGATCACCGTCTTTTAGGAAGTTCTTAGGATATATCTGGATTATTCCCCTTTGTTTACTATGACAACGGCATTTTTTAAGACGCTCTCAAAAATTTATTTCTTTTTAAATTAGCCGTCGGACACGTATAGTTATGTGAAAAACTGACAAAGAAATCCGATTTTACTTCCAAATTTTTGAATTTAATTATCCATGTTGTCTAATAAATTCGGTAACATCACCTATAGTCATACTTTCAATCTGAACACGCACGCAATCAGCAAATTGTCGTCAAACAATGAAGACAGATAACCAACAATTTTACACCGGGATTTTACATCGTATTTTATCTCTAGAGACAAAAAAGTATAGTTTATTTATATTTTACTCATAGCTTTATGCATGGAACTTATTGTCGAGCAGATGAAATTTTCTAAAGGCACATGGGATCAATAAGCAGGTGCCCGACGTCAAAACGTGCCAATTAAATATAGCGTGCGGAAATGCGACGTTGACATCCAAATAGCACGAGGGGAGCGTGCAAGTAAACACAATGGAAGAAAGGGGGAAAGTGTAAATGGCGTCGCTGGTAAAACCACGGGTCACGTGATACGAATTTGAAATTGTGGACATTTTCGTCGGTCATGAAAATTGTAGGACAAAGACCTCGTTTATTTATACAGTAGAATATATCGAAACGTCTTATGTTGTTTTCTTTTCAGCAATAATTACTTCCACGATTTGTTTATTAGATTTGAGTTAAAACGGGAGATTATTATTAAAATTTTGATGATTTATAGGGTGACCCCCTCGATAGAATGTCGCCATCGCATTGGAATAAAATGCAAATATATTAAGTTTGCAGTAGAGTGACATTCACAAACTTCCCACTACGCTAGGTTATATATTTATTTAACGAAATGTTTCTCTGGTACACGTTTTTATTCATTAATAAAAAAAAATTCTGTCAGCTTTTAGTGCCGAAAAATTGTCAGTCAAGACAGATAACTCCATACCATCGCATTGAAATAAAATACAAATATATTAAGTTTGCAGTAGAGTGATATTACCAAACTTCACACTGCGCTAGGTTATATATTTATTTAACGAAATGTTTCTCTGGTATACGTTTTTATTAATTAATAAGAGTTTCTGTCAGCTTTTAGTGCCGAAAATTATTCAGATTCAGAAAAATTGTCAGTCAAGAAAGATAACTCCGTATGAATTTTCGTATTTCTAAAAATAAATTTAGAACTAAATCAACCAAAACCATATTTTTTCAAAAAATTATTGTGAAGTCATTTCTGAATAGATATTAACAAATTTTACACCAAAACATTCGGAATTGTTAATATTTTTATTGCTTATTTACTCATTATGTTGTTATGAGTTATTTTTATTTGTACATACTTTAAACACAACAAATAAAAATTGACTGATTTTCCTATATGTATTTCAACTAAAAATAAATCCTAAAAATTAACAATCATGAAAAAAATATGCACAAATAAAAACCACTCATATAAAAATAATGAGCAAATACACAAACAAAATATATACAATTCCGAATGTTTTGGTGTAAAATTTGTTAAAATCTATCCAGAAATGATTTCACGATAATTTTTTGAAAAAAATATGGTTTTGGTTGATTATATAGGGATTTTTTTTTACATTTTGCAATACTTTTAACAGATGACTGTACACATTAGTGTATTTCTTTTCCATAAACAATTAACAGAGTAAAAAGTTCATAAATTATATGAAAGTTGAAAAAATCCTAAGTACAATGAATTATTACTGGTAATTTAACAGAAATTGAGATGAAAAAAAAAGAAGAATGAAGAATCACCAGACTGAGAGATTGCAACCAATTAAAATTAACAAATTCACTCAAATCACTGAGTTTAAATGTTAAAATAAGAGAAATTTAAAGCTCAATATTCGAAGAAACAAAAAAAAAAACAACCCCAAAAAATCAAATATCTATAGTTCAATACCTATTTCAGTTGTCATTGATTTTTACTTGCTAAATAGAGTATACAAAGATGATAATGGAAAAAAGTCAGAACTGTGAATGAGACATTGTTTTATGCTTTGCTACTTGGCTGCTGCATAAATTTAGTACCTGTGAAATCAAGTTCTGCTCCTATATGTTACATCTAAGTTAAAATAAACAAGTGCCTACATCATCCCTAAACTACATGTAGGAACGAATATCAAGAACCACCCTTAGGGAGCAACCATTTAATTCTTATGGGGAGGGGAGGGGGAATCCTGCATGGTTCAGTTGTCAAATGAAGTGTGATATAAACATTTGGTTAAGTAGTAATCAGTTTTTGAATGTTCATTTAGAGAATCATCAGACCTCTACAAGCCATTTCTGGCCCCGTCGCCACAAAACTTGAGAATTCACTTAAGTTTGAGAATATTCTCAAATAAGGAAACTCAGCCAATCAAATTTGAGTATTTCATTATTTGAGTATATTCTCAGACTAAAGTAAATTCTCAAGTTTTGTGGTGAGGGGCCAGGATAGATTTTTTTTTACAAATTTTACACCAAAACATTTGGAATTGTCTATATTTTGTTTGTTTATTTACTCATTATGTTCTTGTGAGTGATTTGTATTTGTACATAATTTAAACACAACAAATAAAAACCAATATAAAGATACTGAGTAAATAAACAAACAAAATATAGACAATTCAGAATGCTTAGGTGTAAAATTTGTAAAAATCTATCTAGAAATGACTTCACAATAAATTTTGGATAAAATATGGTTTTGGTTGATTATATATGGATTTTTTTTTACATTTACCAAGATTTTTGTCCATCCATACATCAACACTACAGTATATATTTTAATGGTCTGTTAATTTTTCTCACATATTTTTTGCTTGTAAATTTTAGCATGTATTTTGATCTTAAGTATGTGTTTCATACTGACTTGCAGACACCTGTTCTAACTCAGATTGGGAAAGGAGTCTAAACAAATTGTATTGAGATGGAGAAAAAAGGGGGGTCCTAATTAATTGATGTAAACAATGCAGTTTTCTTGTAAATTTTCGGTTAAAATGTAAAGATATTAATAAATCTAATAAAAGGCAGACATATACATACGGCATTGGTGTTTTAAGGAAGAAATGTTCACCAAAATGGGCAAATTTTACACTAAAACAAGGCGAAAATTGTAAAGAAAACATGCCTCGTCGAATTATCTTTCAGGAATGATTTTTGTTGGTGGTGACGGAATTTCCAATTGAGAGAACATTTTTTATTGGTTGATGATGCTATATCACTCCTGTATTATCGAATTCATGTCTTAATATAGATTTCTGTCAGCTTTTTCATTGGCCGTAAAATGTAAACAAACCGAACCTCGTGTTTTTACACATTCAAGAATGCACGATTCAAAACACGTTTTTGACTAATATAAATTTTCGTCGCTTGTCTGATATAGCCAGTCATTGCAAAAAAAAAAAAAAAAAATATTTTATAGAAATCACGTTTCTATCACATTTTTGTCTTTTTAATTCTTTATTTCACGTTTATCCTATAGGGATGTTCGCCGTGATGTCACAAGGCTTGAGAATTTACCTGTGTGGTTGGCAGGAAATCAAAAATTTCTATTGTCTTTCAATGAAGGCTCAACTTTAAATTGTCATTATTATTTTGTTATTTACGATAATTTAATAATTCTTTCAGAAATGAAAATTATATAGCAATAATTAATTCACATCGAAGGTTTGATAAAAATATTCAGAATAAAAAGATTGGAAATTCGATCTTGTTTTATTTAGTTTTAAAGCGTAAAAATGCATTATTTCATATTAGAATTATGAATTTATCATATCAAAATAAAAAAAATGTAAACTGACAGAAAAAATACGAATTTTCTTAAGTCTCTAAAACAATTAACAGAACAAACATTGGTTTGGAAATAAAAAAGTTATAAAAGTTTAAAAATTGCTTACTTCATGTCAAATACTTTATTGTTTTACTGCCAACCAATTATTTGTTTAATGACATGCAAATTAGTTAATATGACATCACTAATGAGATTGGCGAACATTCCTATACCAGCGCAAATTGAAAATTTTGCGGGACTTGTAAAGCGACACCTAGCGGGAATTTTTTGCGGTTGTCGCCCCCTGACACCGTGGTTTTAGAATCAATAGGCGTAACTCAAATCGTGGGTTTGCTTTCCGACTGTACTGTCAAAATGGATAAAGGAGAAAACATGGAAAATGCTCGTTATGCAATGAACGATGACACTACTGACTTCATAAATTAAATGAAAAACAGAAACACAAGTAGGAAAACTGAGTATGATCTTAAATTAATGAAGAATTACTTCGCATCTATTTATACATAATATGACATTGTTGCATCATCATCTATTTATACGTAATATGACATTGTTGCATCATCATCTATTTATATGTAATATGACATTGTTGCATCATATCCCATATCAAGCTATGGTTTCTGAAAATGACCAGCTCTCACAAATACGCATTAAAGTACAGACAGTGGTCAAAAGTATTCGGACACTTCCTATTTTTACTATATATTTCATATAAAACTAGTTTTTAAAAATATTATCTTGAAGTCAATTCATGTCCGATTTCGATAATTATTTTATCAACGAAAACAGAAAGATATGTAGTTTATAATAGTAATTTTGAAATAACTTTTTGAAGCATGTTTTTCAAAACGCCATGATTTAAACACAGACTTAAATAATCTGTCAGCAAAAGTATTTTTATTGCATTTTGTTTGAAAAAAAAAAGAATTCAGTTGTGTTTAACTTGTGTGTTCTCAATATATTTATCATTGAAAATTATTGTGAAATTATATAGTAAAAATACATTAAATTATGTTTTTATTGATACATAAATTATCAAAATCAGACCTGAATTGACTTAGCGTATTTCTTTTTGAAAAAATATGAAATATATTGGAATCGTACTAATACTTTTGTCCACAGTCTGTATATGATAAATAGGTTATGATATGGCATTTTTTATATTACATGCCATATCAACCGTCGACCCATATTAGCCCTTGCCAAGGGCTAATATGGATATATCGGGTTGATATGACATGTACATGTAATATGAAAAATGCCATATAATAATCTATAATTATTATACCACTCTGTGGATGATACATCTTTATTTAGTGTTGTGAAAATTGGAAAATGACCCTTATGAAGCTACTGCCTCACTTTCTGAACATTTACATAATCATTTCGAACTTTGCATATAATTTGGCAGTGCAGTTAAACTTACCAAAAACTATGAATATGATTTTATCCTCACAGAATGTACTACATCAAACCATTTATTTTGTCATCATGTGGAGAATGATAATGTAAGTAATAATGACTGTATATTGATTGGTTTATGGTATTTTAACGCCACTTTCAACAATATTTCAGTTGTATCGTTGCGGTCAGTTTTATTGGTGGAGGAATCTGGCGAACCGGGAGAAAACCACCCACCTGCCACAAGTCACTGCCAAACTTTATCACATAATGCTGTATCGAGTACACTTCGTCACTGTATATTGAGACTACTTACCTATCAATCACCGGTGACCTGGGAAATCTATATAGAAGAAATTATAAAAAGTCATGTAACTATTTTAACACAAGCACATGTACGTGTCAAATTCAGATCATTGTCCTTTCATTACAGGTGTTAGAAGTATATGCTAGGAGAATTTGATGATACATGTAATCAGAATTCGTAAATCGTAGAACAGACAACATAATGGCCCAAAAAAGGACAAAAGGACAAACAACAATCTACAAAACACTACACAGAAAACTAAAGATCGAGCAACATATACCCCACTAAGAAAGGGAGGTGAAAGCAGGTGCTCCGGAAGTGTAAGCAGTTCCTGTAATTTATCAGTCAGTTAAATATCTCATTCGCCTCAACTGTCCACTTTCTTTTCCGATGACAGCAATAAAAAAAAATCCGTTATCTCTGTTGTCCTAACCCTCTCTCTCATTTCTGTATGTTGAACTTACTCTCGTCCTGAATATGCATGGAACATTTATCATTGGATGTTATACAATCAATCAATGTCAATCGTAATATTGCTTTATTAGACCCATTTTTGTATATTTTGATGTACCTATAGTATGTGACAACCTAAAGACTCAAACATTTTAACGATAAAAATGATACCGTCTTCATGAGTTATTGAAACCTTTCACTAAATTTTATTATCGCTATCCATAGCTTGTATATAAATACAATTTTACATGGAGAGATCTGATCAAAAAGGGTATTTCCCATCCATAACTTGGCAACTTTTGTTAACTACATAATGTATTTGAGTCACGTTTCTTTACTAAAATATGGATATTCTGCTGACAATTGTAAATCCAACTAGCAATTAAATCAGTACATGTATATTTCCTTTGAATATATTACTATGTATAGTCAATATTTAATCCCAGCAAATGTATAACATATTTATTCTGGTCTCATACGAAGACCATCAATTTTTTTTTGGACATTTCTGAATATTTGATATTAAATCTGTTAGAAGTTATGACTAGTTTCTTTCCAAAGAGAAACCTGCTTCATTTATTATATACAAATTTGTACCTAATCTTACCAATGACCCTCCCTGCCAAATGTTATTCAGAAGAAGATAACAATTTGAACCTGTTGACGGACAGATGATGGACGCCATGTGATGGAAGCTCAATATGAGCCTTCGGGATCTAAAAAAAATCGTTAGCCTCTAGTTAATTTACATAGGAATATAAATAGTATACTTAAATAAATGTAGAAACTTAATGTGTGCCCCAATTTCTTTCTATTTTCCTATTGTTAATTAATTCCTATTTTTAATCATCTAGATTAGAAAAATAGACAAATTCATTTTTATATTTTTTAGTACGTCAGCCCTACTATATTAAAATGAATTAAAACATTGTTTTCGCATATGTCTTGCTGATTTAAAAAAATATATTTCAAATAATAACTACTTACATTGGTTTACAAATTTTCTCGTTATACTTCTGTAATTTAGCAATACAACTGTAATCTGAAAATTCAATTAAAAAAAATCAAAATCAGTAAAGTACACCAACATATTCGTTCTAATACAATGAAAGGATTACAATATGCAATTTCTTTGACATTTAATATTTCCCACTTATATAATTACGAGAAACATTTTTTACAAACAATATATCAGGCAACTGGGTGATATTGAGATGGGTCAACATATGGATATTTTGACTGCCATATGTAAAAAGGGGGATAATTGATATTATATGATTATATTTATTATTGAAATTAACAGTTCCCGAGTAATGTCATTATTATTAATAGTAAAACTAAAGTAAATCTACCCCTAGGCATGTGTAACCGAAGTAGATTTTGGTTATCCTCTTTAGATCCTTCGGTTAACTTGCTCACAAAGATTTTAAAATTATTTTAATTTGGCATCGTCAATTACACCTTTTATGTCAGTCAAAATTGCTTTGGACATTTCAACATTTTTTGTGTCTTCTAGCGATGGGATCTTATTTAATTTCTGCATTATATCTATTGTTGGACTTTTGGTAGAGCTTAGATAAGAACTGAGTACTGCAGCACGTTTATGTGGTGTGGCTGGTAGATTATCTTTCATTTTTTTTAAGTGCTCGATGTTTGTTAGTTCTAGACCCGAATACGTCTGTAAGTTCTACTTCTTCCGACACGAGGTCATTATTACTGTGGTTTAATTTTAGTTTATGTCTATAGTCCCTTTTTTTCTTTTTTTTCCCTCCCTTTGTTTTTCCAATTTCTGTTTATTATCTCTTTCCTTCTGTCTATGAATTCTTTTCCTCATTGCTTCAGCCGAGACTTGGTTATTTTCAGTAATTAGTAAACGTCGTTTTTCTTTCTTTTGAGTATTGTAGAAATCTTTCCTTTCATGATATTTTTTCAACTTCTTTTCTCTGTGTTTTGCCCTCTTCTGTTCTCTGTATAGTTTCATTTTCGCTGCACCCGGGTTTAAATCTACAAACGAAATATCAAATCAAAATTTAGAATATTCGGAGGTAAGTACAAATCTATGGAAATATGTATTTCAATCTGTTGCATCGCTTAGTAGGTTGTGACATTTTTTTGTATTTATTTTTTTCCAAATGGGGGTGGGGGGTGTGGGGTCGCAGGCAATTGCCGCTACCTTCAATACTTGTTTTTTTTTTCATTCCCATAATAAAAACGTCGTTTCCGTGTCTACTTTGCGGCACAAACGTACAAAACGTCGTTTTTGCGGTTTGGGACAAAATGGCTGGATTTTGTTTCGTCACATAAAATAAACCACATAAACGATATCTCAGTGATAAACGATTCTTTGTAAAGCTAACCTTGTGTACTTTTAAAGCAGGTTGTTCATTTATACTTTCGGAAATGCAAAAATTTTCCTACGGCCATATATTTGATCCAATTTAGCTTTAAATACAAATACTCTAGCTTGGGACAAAATGGCTAGACTTGCGGATTTCTTGATAAATTGAATATTTGGCAACATTTTCTACCAAAAATATACCTATATGGAGAGGACAATGTGTAATGTAAGGTGATATGCATAATTTATTACCTGTATTTGTCATATCTGGCTGTTTCCTGTTTCTTTCGGCCATGGTAGGTGTTTTTTTCGTCAATAAGTTGACTTGGACATCTTTTTTGCGGTGCCGGAACTTTCAAAAACTGCAGTCCAAAATAACTGACGTCAGAGCCGATTACACGTCATAATATATATGATGTAAGCATGAATCCCGCAAAATTTCAGCCATTTTGGTGCAGAATTTAATCGGTTTCCAGCAATTTGAACATAAAATTCAAGTGGATTTTGTAACGTTAGACATCGTATTTTCGACGTTTTTCTTTCATTTTACTGCCGGATATTTAATTATTTAAAAAATAAAATTGTAATAATGAATGACTTCACTGTTTGAATAGGGTTCGTGCATTTATTTAACATACAGGCAGTTTATTTTGTAAAAGAGGACAATTTCTACGCGAATTTTATTCGCGATTAGAAGCCATTTTTAGAGTTTGTACTAATAACGTGCGCAACGTCTATCATTTGACTATGAGCGTACATGAGGAAGATTATTTTACATTCCTATCATTTGACTATGAGCGTACATGAGGAAGATTATTTTACATTCCTATCATTTGACTATGAGCGTACATGAGGAAGATTATTTTACACTCCTATCATTTGACTATGAGCGTAC
>MJUT01065580.1:0-10131 GCA_002080005.1 Gigantidas platifrons | reverse complement strand
AGTATTTCATTGTACACTGTGATATATTGATTTAAAACATTTAATTGAATGGCTTACAACGGGAACATGATATATAGAGTGCATATGTGTTGCAAGGTGTCATTTTACTTAGAGGTCATTTAAATAATGATGTCAACTATTTAATTTTATTTTCGTTAACTGTACTGTTAAACATTTGTAATTTGTTTTCTAGATACAATAATATTGAAGTTCCCGTAACAAACAACGTAAGTGAGTCGATCGTGAATATCTGTGCTAGAGATGTCGAGACTTCATCATATGAAGGAGATTACAGGGTCATAATGCGGAAAGCCCGATGGAGGACAATAATGGATAGCGTGCTTAGGGTGGACCGTACTACATGCACGTTACATACCTGGACTGGGTTACACAGACCTCAATTAAATTTAAGTATCAATTAAACCTTGGGTGTAGATTATTCTATGATTTGAAGTAATTTTAAGCTTTAATTAAGTTGTAGTTGACACTTAAGTATAAATAAGGTTGGTGCAATCCAGTCACTGTATGTAGATTTCGAAAAAAAAGAAGAAGCATTGTAACCGCTATGAAAGGCTATATTTTTCGTTCTTTCCAACCATTTTTACATTATTATGTCAGAACTAACCAGGCACAAGCTAGCAACCAATTTCTAGTGACCACTAAGCTAGCGACCAATAAGACGATATGTCTCAAAACCAATAAAAAAAATAAATAATGGCAAAATGTACTTTTAAAGATTTCCAGCGACCAATACTATATATATATTACTGTAATTGCACATTCAACACATTGAATCGACATCTGGGCATACAGAAAATATTTCTGGACCCCCCTTTCCACAATACAAAGTTGACATTTGACACCCTACTGTGGACCTAAGGTCCAGAATCTCACATAGACACTCATGTGAGTAAAAGACAATACATTTTATGTTCTATTTCCCATGTTCACCCGAATATATATTATTTCTTCTCTTTACTGGGCTAAATAACGAAGACAGACACAAGTATATTTTGTGTTGGCGAACTTACAAAACAGTTGGCCAACTGTAAATAAATACAGCGAAAACAAATAATGTACTTTCAAGTTCGTTATTCATTATTGTAAGACTTGGCAGTGATATATTTAGGTGGGATATCATATGGTATATAAACAAAAGCATGTAGATATCGAATTTAGTGCACTTGACAAATTTCTGGAATAAATTATCAGAATATTGGAAATCTAACTAATAATACAATCTTTAAATTTGGGACGAACAAAACCAAAAGGACGCCAACTGAATAAAGCTACCCATGGTTAAAGTAGATCCAGATTACTTAGGAACCGTATAAATTTCAATGATAAATATATCATATAAATGCTGAAACACTTCCTACTATGGAAATGATACCTTCTGGGACTTATCAGTTATATTGAGACAAAGTAACTAATTTATTCATGAGGCATTTCTGGAATAGCCGTCATCGGATACGCTCAAAGTAAGAAGTTATAATTTGCATACTATTAATACACTAATCATTTGTGATAGAATGAACAAGTAAAGTGAGTGATTGGAAGTAATTGCAAGTGATCGATACTATAAGTATGTCATGAAGAGAACAAGTTAAAAAAAGTGTCAATCAACAATCCACATGTAGACATTTAGTTCCACGTCAACCAGTCCGTCGTTCTTCTTACTTCGTAATTCTGCATCCTCAGCGAAGGACCAACCACGTATAATTTTCACAGTATTTGGTTGGAACAGAAATTGTATTGAGCCACACGATTCCCCACACACCAACGAACAAATAAATCATTACACTACCGAAGTGGACATGGTGGCCGTAGTGGTCGAGATCGAATAGTAGTTGGATATACAACTACTTGTGCAATCAATGCATATCACAAATAATGCTATGGTTTCGAGCCCCGTTCATTGCGAGGTGTAATCAACACAACATTATGTGATAGAGTTTGTCCGTGATTTGCGCTATGTCGATGGTTTTCTCCAGGTACTCTTGTTTCCTCCATCAATAAAACTGACAGCCGTGATATAACTGACATGTTGTTGAATTTGGGGTTAAGCATTAAAAAGTAAAAGAAAATAACACTTACTTCATCAAAACCGAAAGGATATTGAACCATACGATATTCCACATTTGACACATCATTGTTTTGTTTTCTCTCTCTCTCTTCTCTAGTTTCATGACATTACTTGTTCTTTACATACTGTTTTGCAATATTCATGTTAATACCTGTTATAGAGGAACACAATTTAATAAAAGTTAATATATTGTCTAAAGGAAGATAACTCCTACGATAATTTAGTAATCTCTATTATTATATTCTTTTACTGACGTAGTAGTTGTGATACCATTTTAGATTTAGTACTCAATTTATCCACATCGGCGGTGTAATGGCATAGACTCCTTTAGTTCAATAGGTTGTGTATTTGAGTGTCGATAGGGTCAAACATAGGACTATTTAATAGGTGTATGCTGCTTCTCCTCCACGTATGTAGCATTAAGGGTTTAGAGCAAATAACACAGCAGTCAAGATTTATTTAATATTTATAGAATGCAAGAGTTTTGAATGCAAGAAATAAACTGCACAAAATGGTTTATACAAAAATGTAAAGAAGCTGACCTTCAAGTAAGATGTGAAGATGTGAAGATAAGATAATTTTCCATGTGACTATCAAACAAGAAATTCAGCCATTCAGACATGTCCAGCCAGTAAAGAATACATGAAGTCTATAACAATAGAATGAAAGAGAGTTTCCCGCCTAAAGTTCACCTTACCAAAGTGACCAATAAGAAATGAAAAGGACAAAATAGTATGGCACATTCATTTAACATAATCACCAAATGAATAAATATTTAAATTATTACTAGTGAAAAAAATAACTGTATGTTACTGAAGCATAAATAGAAATATATTAAGAATTAAATACAAATGTATTTTATCATGATCAGCTAATAAGCCGTTAATAAGTAGAAATCGATTGTTAAAAAAAATAATCATTATACTAAAACAAATATGTACAAATCCACTGTACCACACTCGCATGCATAACTGTATTATGCGATCAATAATTGTGCTATGCAGAAAATAAAACAATTTGCAGTTGTGAATACCAAAATTATAAAACCAAAGGTATTTCAAAATGAGGATGGACGGGCAATTGGTATGGTATGGACTGGTATGCATCATGGAGACGGCACTTACAACTTAAGTTTATTGATAGCGATCTGTCGCTTGCAAAATACTAGTACCATCATGGACTTCAATCAAAACAGCAGACTGTGTGTGACATTACAACGTCAGCATTATTATGTGCGGGATACAATGAAAAATACAGAGGACACAGCACACGGTGCCTAGGTGAGAACAACAAATAGAATATCATGGCAATCTGTCATATGGTTGCGTGAAGGAACACATGATGTCCGGTCGTCACATATCAGCTCTACTGAATTCAGCACGTGATCAATACCTTGGGACACTTCACAAATTGTAGCACTTCTGTTCAGTGGTGAATCTCGGTTTAGTCTCGGTTTCACTGGAGAACGGTACGAACATTTTCCAGACGCATAGCCGATCATTTTGTGCTCTAATTGAAATCGTTATTTGCTATAGACCGTGCATCGAAGCGATGGTCATATCAAAAACACAAGACTATTCAATAGGTATTTGCTGCTTTGCCGTTAAGCACACATTATCATGGAGTAAGAGCAAGGATTTGGTTGGCTCGGAATTTACAGAATTGGTATGGACTTCTTCTTTTAATAGATTATAAATATTTTGCGCTATTTCTTACAGCTTTGAACTGCAAGAAAAGAAATGTATACATATATCCGTGTTTGAAACAACGTTGTTAGACCATGCTAAAATATGATAGAGACCAATTATTGGATAAAATATAACTTCCGGAACTTTCTATATTTTATTGAATTAGTGAGTATTCGAAAATGGTTATATTTGGTTAAATAAACAAACATTCGAACCTTGTTATATTTGGTCAAATTAACATATATTCGAACCTTTGCTATATTTGGTTAAATTAACAAGTATTGGAATCTTGCTATATTTGGTTAAATTAACAAGTATTCGAATCTTGTTAATCTTCTAAAGTTGAGCGAGTATTCACTGTTGCTTTTACATACTACAAAAGGTTCATATGGAATAAAATAATTTATCTATTTAAGGGATAAAGTGGTTCAATTACTATATAATAAAATGTAGATATCAAATTTAGTGCGCACAACGCGTTTCTGGAATAACCTTCATGAGGTCCACTCACAGTCGTAAGGTTGGAAAGCGAAATATTTTTAAAAGTTTTGGGGGCAAGTAATCCAAAGAACCTAAATGGGATCGCCAAAAACGGTTAAGGTCACCTATGGCTGCGGGAGGAGGAACTTAGTTTTTAATAATACTTTCATTTTTCAGGAACTCTAACTTTCAATAACACATGTATCTAATAAACGATGTCATAGTCCACCAGCAGAGGTACCGACCCAGTGAAATAATTCGTCTTGTCTTCTTGAAATCATTATTATATGCAAAAAATATGTACTGTACATTCGATAAAAGTAAAATATCTATCTGATGAAACAAATAAAAAATCACAAGAGATATAGACAAGTGGCACAATTAAGTGAATGATTCATCTAAAACAAAGATCGCAAATCACGAATTACAACAGAAGACCGACATTGAATCATGACTCTGAATATCGTATATATTTCGCTTGTTACATCGGACGTAGGAGAAGGCACCAATGTGATCATAACTTCATCTTCTTTTTTGTTTTATTATTTTGTCTTTTAAGGGCGGAAACGCTAAAATCTTATAATATGTAATAAAACTAAAAAAAACTAAAATCAAACAAATTAAACTTAAATCATAAACAATTCAAAACACAGATGAATTGGACTGTACAATTATTACATGACATGACGACAAAACAAACAAAAAGAGCTGATTTGAATTTTCTGAAAATATGATTTACATATATCATAATGGAATCTACAACATGTACACACTATAGTGAAGCGAAATCAGATTACAACAAAATATTCACATCTATTCACCTAAAATGAATAGATGAATTTATTGAAGATATATCGGCCTTTGTTCGAGTTGTCGTTCTTTATATATGTTATTGAGTTATATTGGCTGGAAGCCTGAAGAGTTGTCTCAAGTATTGTATGTAAATCTTAGCGTCGCAAAAACGTTGCCTTTTACGTTCAAGACATCTGTAAGGTGAGGTCATGCAAAACATGTATTTCTACATTGCTTACAATCAATCTGCAGACAAAAAGCCACCAAACCCATCCAAAATTGCTGAAATTGTTTTTGCATGTAAAAAGGAACATAGACTGCTGCGGCTTTGCTTTCTTTTTCAGAGGTTTGGCGTGTGGTGAATTGAAGGTTAACAAGCTATCTACACGGCTGTCAATGAATGTCTTCAACTTGAAGAAAAAGACGATGATGAATTGGTGACGTTGCGTTACCATTGAAATGATTCGCGTTGGCATAAACCGGCGTCCAATTTTGTAAATTTACTTCACTTGACTTCTGTTCCCAGGGTTAAGTATTTTATTTTAAAGTTGGTGCAGATCACTGTGTTGGGATTATACCATATTGTTTTCTACCAAAGCTTTACTTCATACTGCATAGATGAGGTCATGCAAGTATAATCGACATGTTAGTAGAATGCCAACCCTACCATAAAACTGGGTGAGCAGCGTTGTTGTAAAGAACACTGAATCCTAAACGTCAACGTTGTGTACAATATACTTAGTCTATGTAATACGGGCCCGGGTGGCTCAGTGAGTTAGATAGTTGGATTACCTAACAACTTGTACAGGCCAATCACCAATGCGACGTGGGCTTGCGCCCGGCTTTGTAAATTACAAAGCAGGATGCACTCGACTCGCAGCCGCAGTTAATAAAGTTTGCCAGTTGCTTGCCCATGGTCGGTGTTTTGATTGGATTAAATAATTGTACTGAATCTGAAAATAGACATCGTTTTCAAGGCTTCGCGTGCCGTTGTGATCAGGCGATTTTCTTTAAATGAGACACCTTTTGGGGTTATTTAAATTTATTTCCGATTATTTGGCTGATTTTGAAATAAAAAAAATATATTTTTCAATATCATAACAAAAAAAGTTTGAATTCATTTATTAGAATTGATCGAAATTATTTGTTCGGTTCATGCGAAAAAAAAACAATCAGGTTGTACACACCCTTGCGTAACCCACCACGCGTGTTACATGGTGTGTACACTCTGATTGAGGTTATTTCTTCATGAAACGAACACAAATTTCGATCAATCCTTAAGTAATGCAGAAGTTGTGATCTGTATAATATTTGTTATATAAAAGAAAGCTGATGTTCTTAATCATACATTAAGTATTATTGCATGTACAGATCAAATGGTAAATATACAAATCATCATATCAACAGATAAACAACGACTTAAATAATAAAATTTGATATACATGTAGCAGACAAGAATCAGATTACGTCATGCTATGAGGATGGAACGACATTATAAACCAGCATATCATCAAACATATCATACTATACAGGATATCGTTAGATGTTGGTGTGATGTCAAGAAAAAAAGATACAACTACATGTAACTTTCAGTTGTAATATGATTGACAATAATATTAAGTACTACAAGCCTATAAATCACGTCTATAACATGAAACTGAACTACTATTTCAACATGGTTGAGCCTGTTATATGATCTATTGAAAATGAAGTGATGAAGTACTAATCTTTCTGCATTAAATACAATTTCGTGTTAGTCAATTCTTTTGAAAGTATTTTTGCACACATATTCATCAACAGCTTTAAACAGAAATGTTTTTTTACGAACTCTGATTTCTCAACTGACAGAGATGCTTAAAGAGAAATAACTTTAATTTACCCGAGTTAATTTAACTGAACGTATTTAACTCATGGGAACATCATAATTTGACAAAATCTACCGTTTTAAATGTTTAGTAGTAAAAAGTAATAGCATTTCCACCCTTTCCATTATAAAATCATTTAATATGTTTATGCGGATTATATGTTCTCTGATAAGCTTTGCAATCAGACTTTCACACCTTTCCATGAGCAACACTCTTTATAATAACGATGTTCGCCCTGTTACTAGTATATGTGAGCGTTAGCATTTTCACTCGCATTTGAAACCACTTACATGACCCCATGATTTCACTAAGATTTAAGGCTTGACCCATGAAACTAGCTCACCTTCCACCTTTTCTATGAATGACCTGTACCTATAATAAATAAATACAAGTATAGTCTAGGGTGACTGATAAACAGTCCTAACAATGGTAAGATCAAAGGTATGTGCCAATGAATGTTCATTCAGTTGATATAATGCACATATACATAGAGAAGTAATTGCATAGACTGCTTCTGATCTCTCTTTCTTGGATTAATGAGAGAAGACAGAAAATGATTTTGAGAAAAGCTTGGGATCATATAGCGAGCAGGAAATATGACTGGACGATCACAAGTCACAGGCGAGTCTGAAAATGGCCATACATTTGGAGAGTTGCAAACCATATTCATATTTCATGTACGCCAGGGAATCATAAGCTTTTCCCCAAACCATGTTTTTCATTTTCTCGTTAATCCAAGAAAGAGATATGAAGCAATCTTCAATTTCGAGTTTCAAACATTACTAACACACTACATCACAACAGCTGACAAAGTTTGGACACACAGGCATGATAATATGCAAGTATAATAGGCAATTTATAAAACTCCGTTTATTAATTTATGGTGTTGAGCTCCACTTTCAACAATATTTCAGTTACATCGTGGTGATCAGTTTTATTGGTGGGGGAAACCGGAGAACCCAACGAAAAGCACCGACCTTTATCCCATTATAGTTCATCGAGTATACCTCGTTATGAACGGTGTACAAACTCACAACTTTAGTGGTGATATGCACTAATTTTAGGTTAAATTTATATTTGTAGATTTTGATGCATTTCAATATCGAATTATATTTATTTTATCCCCAATTTCAAATTTATACTTGATCAAGGACTTTATTTGAGCGATCTAACATACGAATGGCCTGCTTTTCCTTAGAAGTTTTTTGCGGAAAGACGTTCAGATTTAATGTTGCTTTCATAATAACATAATAAGCAAATTATATTAGATTCCTGATTTACTTTGAATTCTTCAGTTAAAATTAAATAAGGTTTACCACATTTTAAATGTACATTTTTGTTGCAAGAAAGACATTTAAATTCACCATACACAATTTCCTGACAAACTACACCAACGTTTGAAGTTCCGACAGACGTATGTTATATGTTACATTTTGTTTTTTTTCGTATCAATTCCTCAGGTTTTTGGGCATAATTTTGTTCAGCACTCAAACACATCTGTGCTTGAGCGATTTTACAAACTAACTGACCACTTGTTATGAAAAAAAAACAACTTTCAAATAGTTTTACTAAAATGTGTTCACTATTGAGACCTTTATTCATGTACATGCCATATAACACACGTACATGTATTAATTTATCACCTGACATGAATTCCTTTAGCTTAAACTATAATTAATCCAAACAGTGAATTTGTCAAATAAATTTACTGTAAGATATGTACCATCTAAACACGATTAAACATATATCTTATGTCTATCCCTAGATTTTCCTTACGAAACAAGGTAACACTTCGACTATTTAAGCTATATTTGTATATAGCGGATGTGGTCGAGTGGTCTAGGGCTCTGGACATACGGCTAAGTGATTGGTGCTTCAGTGCATCAATGGTGTGAGTTAAAATCCCGTCGAGGGAAGAACAAACATTTGACAGCGATATATATATATATAGTTAGCGGTAGATCATGGGTTCGAGCCCCAGTTGGGTCACAAGCCAAAGAGCAAAGACTGATTGGCTCGAAATCAGAATAATATATCCGAGTGGAGCGACATATCTACCCGCGGGTTGTAGTATCAGTGAGCTAGCATTATAAAAAGTACATATCAGACCTCATCATCATTTCATGGAAAGTTAACTTGTTCTCGCCATGATATAGCTGAAAAATTGCTGAATTGGCGTTAAACAGCAATCACTTACTCACTCACTCACTATATATACTGTAATGAAGATTGTATATTAGATATGATGCTTAAGAATAGAGCATTCTTTATACATGTATATAACAACGATATTTGCACTGTTATATGTTTTTGTGGGGACAGGTATTGTATTCACATGTGCAACACATTTTGCATGAGAGGGCCCGGGTGGCTCAATAAGTTAGGTAGTTTAACTAACAACTCATATAAACCTATCACCAATACTGCGTTAGTTCGTACATGGCTTTGTAAATTTCAAATAAGGGTGCACTCGACTCCCAGCCGCAAGTGATACAGATTACCAGGTGCTTGCCCATGGTTGGTAGTTATCTCCGAGTACTCTGGCTTCTTCCACCACTAAAACTGGTCGCCATGATATAGCCGAAATATAGCTGAAAGTGGCGTTAAACACAATTAATCAATCAGTCAATCATTTGCATTACGGACCGCGTATATACGTCATTTCATTTAAAAGGGGAGATTTGTGAATATAAAACTATTTTAACCCTGTCACTTTAGATTGAAGTGCCTGTGCGAAGGCAGTCTATTTGATATTGTATCTGTTTCAAAAATATAATATTTTGTATTTTTCATTTTATCAATAAATACGTATCATTGATTATTAGAAGGAAATGCGTTTGAGCATAATAGTTAATGTTATTTCATTCTACATCTATATCATTTCATATAAAATTATCTTTATTTTACAGTGTACTTACAAATTTGTAAAAATAGTGTAACTAATCAAGCAGTTCTGTACAAATTTCTCATGTACCATCAACTCTGAAGCTGACACTAGTTTCCTTGTAAAATCAGGAGTACGACAGGTATGTGCTATGTCATCTGTGCTTTTTATAATTGCATTTGATTGGGTAATGAGAACAACCCTAGCAGAAGGTAGCACCGGACTGGGATAGACACTATGTACCACACTATTGGATATAGACTACGCTGATGATTTAGCGCTATTATCACATACTGAAGACCATATGCAGGAAAAGACCAGAAAGCTAGAAGAAAA
>MJUT01065578.1:307365-335714 GCA_002080005.1 Gigantidas platifrons | reverse complement strand
CAGGTTGATACAACAATCTACATTATACCTACCTATCACTAATATAGCTGTAGTTAGCCACACATGACCAGGTTGATACAACAGGATGTGATCAAGTCTGTCAGCTACTTGCAACAGGTTGAAAACAAATTTCTAGGCTCTCTGGTTTCCTCCAGCAATAAAACTGCTACAGTATAGCTGAAATATTATTGAAAGTGACCTATAACCCTAACATGTTGTGTGTACTTTTTTTTTTTTTTTTAGGTAATATTAAGATTGAAAGACAGGCAAAACAGCTCAGATAAGACCAATGTGGAAGAGTCAAAATCAAAGAGTTCAGGATTTAATTCATCAAAACAACACATGGAAACTTCTACTTTCAAGTGTTTGAACAACTCTTTTTCAGGTCCAAATATAAATGAATTAGACTTGACGTCAAAAATATCTCATGAATCAGAATGTTTAGATCAAAGCACTCATGAAACCATGATCATGGATGAAGATCAAGATTGCTACCTTAATGTTGAGGAGCAGCTCAAAGGTTTAAAAACAAAAAAAAAATCAAAAAATATTTACAGGTATAGTGCAAATAATACAGAACTTATGAACTCACAAAATGGAAATATGATTCCTAGTGATAATGAAAACATAATTACTCCTAAAACAGATAGGATCAAATCAGATCACCGAAGGAGTCTGGAAAAACATAGTAGTTTCATGAATGAAAATGAAGTGACGCCAGAGAAACGGTTAGAGACTATGGAAAAGTCTAAAACAGCTGTTGAAAGTTACAAGAAAATTATACAGAATAGTCAGTCAAAGAAAATTATACAGGATAGTCCATCAAATAAAATTATACAGGATAGTCCGTCAAATAAAATTGGACAAATAAGAGACAAATCAGAAGAAACCATGAAGAAAAATGAAAATATAAATGTTTTTGAAAGTGTTAAATTAGATCAGTATATTGCTGATAACTCTAATTTGAGAATAACAAGTGTATTAACCTCTCAGAATCCAAAAATAGGTACTAATCCAAATAAACATACTAGAATTGGAAGAATCATGGAAAATGTGCCAGCTAGGAATTCAAGGAAGCGTACTCCAGGAAGTTCAAAAGCAGTGACCAACAAGAGTGAAAAAGAAACAATTGTTGACCATAGTGACATAAGACCTTTATTAAATAATGATCTTTGTGGAACAACTGATATCTGCCCTACACAAAAGATGGCAATGGGCAAAATTAGTAAAACAGTTACACAGAAAAAACTATTTAGTCCAGTTACTGAAAATAAAGAAACAGATACTATTAAGACGAAAACAGCTTCTGAAAAAGAATTTGATAAACCAACTGATTCTACAACAATAAAACATCACAAAGGAAAATCTACATGGTCTCTTAAAGTTAATATGAAAAAAGGACGAAAACCTTTGAAACTTAAAAGAAAATTAGGAAATATTCCAAGAACAAAGCGAAAGGTTATGAAAGTTATGAAAACCTGTGATAAAAATGAAATATCACCAGAAATTTTATTTGAACCATTGCAAGAATCCTTTAATTCTAAAAGTATTAAACAAAAAGAAATGTTGCTAAAAGTTGATAATTCTGAAAGAAATACGGTACATTTAAGAGGAAGACATTTAAGTGTGTTGACAGAGAAAATGTTGGAGAAATTACGACCTGTTGTACAGTTGAAGAGATTGTCTATAAAACAGATCAAGCAATTGTCAAAATCACCGCAGCAACTAAAGCAATTATCAACAAAGAGCATGCTATCAGTTACTAAAACTGATGTGGTTCCTGTTGAGAAAACTAATGTCACAACAGACAAAAAAACACAATTATCAATGATGAGACAGAATCCTTCTAAGGCAGTCATAAATCCATGTATGAAAGTCAATGAAAGCAAATTCCATGAATCAATGGAAGAAGAAGACATAATTAACAATCCAATTATTGCTATTGATTTAGTCGGGGAAAGAGAAGGTCATGATAATGTGTCAATAAAAATCGGGGACATTGATCTTCAAAAATCAGATGTAAATGTTCCGTACCCTGACGATGATGCAGAAACAGAGGTATCATTTCCTGATCAGGATGATTATACGGATGTGTCATTTTCTGAGAAAGGACCTGATGTTGATCTTGATTTTACTGATGATGCTGATATTAACACATGTATGCCAGTATTGACAGAAAAGGATACTTTTTCATTTAAATCACCTGTTATAGAAAATGATGGCATCATTGATGATAAACCACCAGTTATTGATAAGGTGTTAGTACTAACTAATAGAGTATCTGGTTGTCAGGCGTTACCAAACAGTGTAAAGAGAACCACCAATCAAATATCAATTACTGAAGCAGAAGTCACTACAAATATAACATTTATTGAAACTCAAAGCACATCACTCATGACAAATGAAAAACTTGAAAGGACACCGTCAAACGATGAAGAGTCAACCACTGACATATTACCAATCACTGGAAATGACACAAATGTCAAAACACCAGTCACTGAAAATGAAGCAAATGTCAAAACATCAGTCACTGAAAATGAAACAAATGTCAAAACATTTGTCACTGAAAACGAAACAAATATCAAAACATTGGTCACTGAAAATGAAACAAATGTCAAAACATACGTCACTGAAAATGAAGCAAATATCAAAACATCGATAACTGAAAATGAAACAAATGGCAAAACATCTGTCACTGAAAATAAAAAAAAGGACAAAATGTTGGTCACTGAAAAGAAAACATCTGACAAAATGTTGATCACTGGAAAAGATGCAATCACAAATAAATTGCTAGTCACTGGAATGGAACGAAGTGTATGTACATCTAAAATCATTGATAAGCCAGCGCATACTGAAAAATTGTCAGTCACAACAATTGATGTAAGCGCCAAAATTTTTACTGCAGACCCTTCGTTGGATGTTGAAAATGATGTACCGACAGTTGATAAAGGTCAAGAAAGATCAAATAAAAATTTTGTTTGTTCAATTTGTAGGAAGAATTTTACAGATGAGTTTGTATACCATTTCCATCGATTTAATAGCCACAATATTAAAGATAGCAATATTGACAAATTAGCTACAAGTTACAGATCACCAAATGAGAATTTCATTAAAATGGGAAAATGCCATGATGGCGATTCTATTAGTCAGAAAAAGGTTACAAAATTAAAAGAATTTGAAACAGAACATTGTGACAAGACAGCTGTCAGTAAAAACAATACAGACACTGATCAAGGTTATTTAATGAATAATCAGCAGAATGAAAATACAAAAAAAACAAAGATATTTTCACAAAAGCAAGATGCAGAATGTGAAAATCCAATCGAGACAGTATTAACTGAAAATGAAGATGATTCTGAAATAAAGGTATCCATGGAAACTGACAATGATGGTAGAATTACTAGGAAGAGAGGAGCCATTTCTAAAAAAGCCAGAATACTCAGAAGTAGTCAATGGTTAGAACAGCATTATAATATTGGAACAAATAAGCAATCTGGAGAAATTGTTTTATCAGTCAGTAGTGATGAACAATCTGAAAACTCTGGTCAGTTTAAAACACATACAAAATATGTGGATGTAAATAAGAGAAAAGAGCAGAGTGCAAAGATATCCAAACAGAAGATAATGACTGAGAATCAAAGAAAAATCACTGATTCAAATGCAAAAGATGTTGGGCAGCATAAAAGAAATCGAAACAGAAATACAAAAAGGAAAAAGAAACATGCTAGAAAAAAAATGGCCGAAGCTATAGAAAACGTTTATTCTATTGAACCAACAGATAGAGTTGGAGTTGCAGACATCAGAGGAAGTTTAAAAATACATTTCAGAAAAGCAAACATTCACAACTTTGTAGAACCCAAAACCATAAAATCTTCAAATAATGCGGAAAAATACTTTATTAGAACTGGAAACTATTCAGACATATCTGAGGAGGAATCCATATCTACATCAAAGAAAAATATGTATAAACAAATTAATCCTGTTGCCATAGTTACTGAAATTAAGCACCCTAATGAAATACCTACTACAACAAAAGCTTCCTTCCAGCAAACTAATGAAATAAACACTGATGCACTAGGTACAAATAATGATGTATCTAAAAATAGAACACTCTTATTGGAGCAGACTAGAATGACAAATCCTAATGAAGTACCTAAAAATAGAATGGACACCTTGGAAAAAACAGGAAATATGAATACTGAAGTACTGAGTACAGATAATGATGTATCTAAAAATAGAACACTCTTATTGGAGCAGACTAGAATGATTAATCCTAATGAAGTACCTAAAAATAGAATGGACACCTTGGAAAAAACAGGAAATATGAATACTGAAGTACTGAGTACAGATAATGATGTGTCTAAAAATAGAACAGGATTCTTTGAGCAGACTGATATAAAAAATGTTGATGATGTATCTAAAAATAGAAATGGCACCTTGGAGCAGACTATAATGATAAAACCTGATGTATCAGATACAGAATGTGATGTATCTGAAACTAGAATTGGTTCCTTTGAGAAGACATGCATCATGAAAGACAAAACAGAAAGTAAATTAATGAGCTTTTCTGATGAGAATAAAAAACGGGAAGAGTCGACAGATGAAATAGAGAACATCAGATATACTGTAGATAATGGTACTGTGTCTGAGAGAATTCATGTGGAAAGTACATCATACATGAATTTAAATAACCTGACAATTAACAAAGAAGTTAGGCTTACTGATCAGGATTTAAAAGGGTCGACTGTCAGTATAGGAACCACCAAACCTGTTGTTACAGATACAAGTAAAGACTTTGGTAATATTTTTGACAATTTAGAATTGATAAGAAATTCATCTGTGAATCATTTTCCTGATGATCACACCTCCTCTAAAATAGTAACCAGTAAAGTTGACAAAGACGTTACTCACAATCAACAACATTTCATAAGTACAAATGATATTGATGAAATGTTAATTTCTACATTTGAAATGAATAACCAATCAAGAACTAGTCACCATTGTAATAGTCACAGTGATACAGCACCTGAAAATCCCAGTACTGTTGATAATTTTAGCGTTACTAAGTCAACAGTAATGTCTGACAGTATCCATGCAGCGTCTAATGATACTTATGGAAGATTGGTGGTAGACTTCGACAATGTTCATGTCACAAGTGGTGAAATGAGGGATAGTACTAATACATTAAAAGATGGTAGAATTATTGATACCAGTAGCGCCTCAATTATTAATAGAAGTGAACAAGAAGGAGAGAGTGTTAACTGTGGTAGTACCTCCAAGCTCGTTGTTTTGAGATCTGATGAGATTGACAAAGCAAGAAACCAAGCAGTTACTCGTATGGTCTATAACAGTACAAGTTTTCCAACTGGTACCATTGTAAGAAAAGATATTGGTTCTGATACAGTAGATTTTCATTTCAAACAACCGGCACCTATTGCACAAAAATGTAAAAAGATGAAAAGTCCAAGTAGAAATGAGATTGGTGTAAAACAGGAAGGCAATCTAGTCAATACTCCACCTTGCTCAGACAATTCAATGTGGAAGTCACACAAGAAACCAAATGTTGTATTTTTGAATATGTCGAACAGAAGAGCACGAGCTCTAGAACAGAAGAGAAAGGAGGCGGAGTTAGCGACTCAGAAAAGTGTGAAGAAACAAAATGTACCCTTCTTGCTTGGGTCAATGTTTAAAAAAAGACAGAAACCACCAAGTGAAACAAGGACAAAAGGCACAGAAGTACAAAGATTTCAACTTACATTGGAACCAAGTCCCCCCAAAATTATGAAATTTGAAACTGACAGTAATTTTGATTCTAGGGAAAATTTTGGACATCATCAAATACAAAATAAAGATTTTCTCTACGACAATAATCTGATTTCATTACCCAGTAAAGTAGAGTTACCTGTTGAATGTTCTGTTGATTATCATTTTCAAAGCGCTGAAAATACTGATGACACATTATATGCAGTGCACAACTTGAAGGCTGTTGATGAGACTATAATGGAGATAGGAGATGATTTTGATATAACACAAAAACATACAGATAAGATTCTGGATGATATAGACACAATACAACACAGTGAAAGGAACCATAATAACGACAAAGATGCCATGAATTCAATATGTAAACATTTGGGTCAAGATTTAAATCAAAATGCAGATGAAAAAGATATTTGGCAGCCAGAAAATGGCAGACAAGATTGGAGACCAGAATCCAATAATCAAAGTAAATTATTTGACTTTTCTGATGCATCAAATGAAAGTGATAAAGCTGTATTTGATTATGTTGATGTGAAACGGTCGGATAAGTCAACACAAGAAATAGACAGTTTAGTGTCAAAGGTCAATAAAAGGTTGGTAGTTTCTCTCAGAAAACTCACTGATGATGAAATCCAGAAACAAAAAGTGTTATCTGAAGAAGCAAAAGATGATGTTGAGCAAGATGACCATTTGCCATCTTTAAAACCATGGCATTGTATACTTTGTAAACAGCGATACCGACTGAAGCAAGAAGTAACCCATCATATTGTATTGGTTCATGGAATATCTCGGTTCAATTCACGATTAAAGGACTATATATGCCATATGGAGGACCGTTGTAATGCTGAAGTATCTTTGCCTTCAGCTCAAGAAAATAACACAAATATTGGAAAAATGGAAAAGAATAGAAATATTGTAAACGTGACAACTTCAGATGTTATATTGGAAAAATATTTGAAGACAGCAGAAATTCAAAACAAACAAAATAAAGGTTATAAAACAAAGGAAGATAATTTATTGAAAGCCAAAGAAGTCTTTAAGGTTTCACATGGTGGCACAGAGAAAGATACTTATGTGAACAATTTAACTTCAGAAGATTCAGTACCTGTTATACACAAGGAACAGATTGAGGAAGATAGAGAAAAAAAATACCAGGTGTCTGAGGACAATATAACTGATGACAGGAATACTACAACGAAAGGTAATAACAATCAACCAGTAGAAAGTGGACAAATTTATTATGAAAATATGGTTGGATGTTCTGCTGGAAGCGAACAAGGGAGACAATTTGAAAGAAAGTCACCAGATTCAGAACAAGGAAAACTGACTTCGTTGCTACAAGAAAACAACAAATGGAAGTGTGTGATTTGTGGGTTAAATTTTATTCTAAAAATAGATATCATCCAACACATCAAAATGAAACACAAGGGTACGTCAGCAGTCGGTGGCCCATTTATCAGTGAAGCAGTTTCTGTTACAGATGACGGTTTTACTGCCGTTCAAGACACTAGTATCATAGACTGTCAAATCAGTTGCAGTCCTATTCCTTCTCCAGTACTAAGTGGCAAAGTTATTAGGAGAAAAAAGGACCAGAAGAAGAAGAAAGTGAAAGAAACAACAGAATTATTGATTATATCATCCCAGATGAATTCTATTGAACTGGAACCTTTCCAAGCCCCTATTACTGAATCAGAGTCAATGAGACTAATTTTATCTGTTAAATGGCATTGCAAACTTTGTCCAAACTGGTACAGATTACGTAAATGCTGTCTGCAACATGTCCAGAAAGAACATAATGTGCGAGGGAATTGGGCACGATTTTACTTCCATAACTCACAACAGGTAACTTCTCATCCCAGTATGGAAATCTGTACAGGGCCCCATGTTGATGTTAATGCTTTTTCATTTTGCATCGTATGTGGTCGATCATATAATGACTATAATGAAGTAATGCGTCACATGCGTAGAAATCATGGATACATTCAAGATGTTCATCGCAAGAAATGTGTTCTAAGCAAATTGGAAGGAATTAAAATAATTGTTGCTTGCGACATATTTATGGATTTGCATGTCTATACTGTGGGAAAAGGATCAGCAAAGGTGGTACACAAAGATTTTTTCTCAGAACTTTTTGAAAATGGTATTGATGGAAGAGGTGATTTTAAAGAGTCTGATGTTGCTATTGCAATGAAGTTAAAGAGAATTCTTTATGAAAATGGCATGATCAACTTGAACCAACATGAGTTGGATAAGCTTAAAGATATTGACCATAATTTTGACTTGTACAAAATTTCTTTTAAGGAAGACTTTCAATGGGAAAGAAGTAAAAAGACGACAGTTTCTGATTCAGATATTGAGACGACAGATCTCATTGACACAGATGACGATAGAGAGGTTCCAAATGACCTGGTTACAACTGATGTTATATCTCTAATGCGTTGTCATAAGTGTAATCTGTCATTCCCCGATAGGATTTCATTAGACAAGCACAATTTAACTCACAAAGTACAGGTCAAGTTTACCTGTAGACTCTGCAGTAAAAACTTTCCCAAATTATTTTTCCTTTTGCAGCATTTGGAAATAAAACATAACCAAACATATAAAAACTATTTCCAGTTTGTCCTTGAACATGAACAGTTAGTTGGAGAGGAGTGTGATGTTGAAGATCAGAATGACATTAATGCTGAAAAGCTTGAACATCTAGATGATAAGATAGCAGATTTAAAACATTCTGAAGATAGCCATGAAGAATTAGACGAAGAAGATGTTGAAACCACAGAAACAAGGATTTGCTTTGTTTGTGGGAAAAGTTTTGAGACGAGAGTTGCTGTATTTACCCATTTAAAAGAAAAGCACCTGATTCATAACAGGAAATGCTTGACGTGCAACAAGACATTCAACAACCGAACTGAACTCCAGAAACATTTCGCGTCGGCTCATGACATTGATTTTGTTGTAGATTTATCAGAACAAGTTGTTAGATGCTATATTTGTGATGTACTTTTAGAAGATCGTGTAGCGCTATCTGAACATCTACCGCAGCATAGAAAGGAAGGATTTAATTGTAATATATGTGATATGAAGTATACAAGTGGTTCTAGCTTACGATTTCACAAACGGACTGTTCATTGGAAGTTGGAGGGAACTAGATCATGTAAAATTTGTGATAAAATTTTTACTAATATGAAGTCATATGAATTGCATATGATTCATCATTTTTACGACTTCCTTGGTCCCATGAAATGCACGAAATGTGATTTGACTTTAAAAAACAAAAAATTGTACAAACAACATATTGCAAGCCATGGGGTGTCAACAATATGTGAACACTGTGGAAAAGTTTGCATTGACCAGCATGCATTACGACATCACGTGGTTACGCATAATCTAAATGAAACATGTGATATCTGTGGAAAAAAGCTGAACAAATACAGCTTGAAAAATCATATGACGAAAGTACATGGAGACAAGGAGAAAGTTGCTTGTCACTTGTGTGGTAGACTTGTTAGCCCAGGTTACATGAAGGCACATGTCGAAGAAATGCACAACAAGGTCAAAGTTTTAAAAAGGGGCAAAAAGGATTGTGATGTTTGTGGTAAAACATTTAAGCGACCAGGACTTTTAAAACAGCATATGGTTGTCCATACTGGTGAGAAACCACACATTTGTGAGGTATGTGGGAAAGCGTTTGGTCATAAAACTGCACTAAACACTCATTACACTACACATAAAGGATATAAGCCACAGAGGTGTTTGTTCTGTAAAGAATCATTCTGGCTCATCAGTCAGTGTAAGGCTCATATGAAAGCAGAACATGACTTTGTTGACCCCAAACTAAAGCAAGCCTGTCCCCATTGTGACAAACGATTCAAGCGTCTGGCAGGACTACGTTTTCATTTGGATGAATATCATCCAGACAAAGTTAAAGGTCCAAAGTTTTATCCCTGCCATAAATGCAAAAAAGAGTTTAAATATAGAAAGAGTTTAAGAGAACATTTGACAACCTGTAACACAGCAGAAAAGTTGAGAGATTTATACAGTAATAAAGATCATGTAGATACATGTTATAACTCTGATTCTATCATTCCAAGTCAGCAGCAAACACAAATGGTTGAAACATTCCAGGAAATTATTCAGAATCCAATTGAAATGAGCCAGCTTTCTAACCATACACAAATAATAAGAGTAGATGGTTCTGTTCAATCCCAAATAGAAACCATGGAAACAGAACAACAAATAATTATTCAGGATGAGTCAGGGGAAGTAACTTATCAGACAATATACATACAATCCGATGCAGCCAATAGTCAGGTTTATATGCAAGACATTGCCAACCAAAATCAGATAGTTGTTGAGGAGGGTACAGGGGAAGAGGAGATCATTGTTGCTTTACCGGATGATTGTGGAGAGTACAATGTGGATTTTCTTACTTCTAGTAATGATCTTGTTGATGGTGAAATCGGCTATGCTGAAATAGTAGTACAAAACCAATAATTAACAGGTGTGAATTAAGGTGGGAGTGTACCTCCTCTCTACCCTAAAGTGATTTTTATATACTTAAAGGTATATTGTCTACCACATTTGTATTTTTTCATACCCAAAATTATTGTTGTTTTCCGTACTGACCTTCAAAAATGAAAATTAAACACCGAATTATTGGCGAATACGCTACGAAACGTTATGATTCAAACAACATTAAACAAGCGTGACAATCATGAAGTGTTTGAATCTTAACAGTATTTTCCTTACCTCAAAGCTAAACCCCCGAGAATTCCAAACTTCCGTTTTTACTTTCACTTTGAATTTCTGTCATCCGAACAATAATTCCTATAACGATAGTTTTGGGTCTTATTTGTCAAAAAAAGAACACCAATCGTATATTTTGTAGCATAACTGTTTAATGATAGCTTAAACAAATCATTTATGGACAGTTAAAAATTTTCAAAAAAATCGTAGACAATATCCCTTTAATATATATTTAATGGTGTAAAAAAAACAAACATACTAAATTATCTCCTCTTAACCAACTAAAATCTAGAAACTGCTACTGTAAATAAGGAATTAGTTAAGTGTTTCCCTAAGAATTAATTATGCACTGCATAAAATCAAGTTTAATTGGTATCACAAGTTTGCAGAAAGTAATAGGGGGAAAAGTATATGAGCTTTTTATCTCACCTGATCATATGAGATGTTATCACTTTGTGTCTGTGGTCATCGTCTGTAAACAACATTTCAATCTATTTCTCACAAACCACTGGACAAAGAGAGCCGCGTTTTGTATGAATGTTACTTGTGTAGTCCTCAATGTCATTTCATTTTTATGCTTTCTGATTGGTTTAATTTTCAAAAATATTCTTCTCCGACAACTCGCAACCACAAGTGATAAAGTTTACCAGTTGCTTGTCCATGGTCGGTGGTTCTCTCCGGGTACTATGGCTTCCTCCACCACAAAAACTGGTCGCCAAGATATAGCTGAAATATTGTTGAATGTGGCGTTAAACACCAAAAATCAAAAATCAAATCAAATCTTCTCCGACAACATGTATGATGGAGTTATGGTTATTATTTTTATTGAAATAGTCCTTGTATGGCCCGTCTTAAAAAGTATATGGTTTTTTTTGTTGACCGAAAATCCAAGATGGCCACCATCACAAGTCAAAAGTTTTAAAGCAATAAATATTTTCCTCAGAAACGAGAAATTTGATTAAACCTAAGCAGTATATTAATAATCATTGGATGGTCAGTTACATTTTTTATGTCAATTGGATATCGAAGATGCCTGCCATCAACAAATTTAATATGGGGAAATATTTTAAAATTATTCACTAAAGCATTTGACTGCAAACTGCTGGAATGTTCCTTGGATGGTGGTTTATGAAATATGTGATTTGCATCAATCAGAAATCCAAGATGACCACCATACAGGAGCTTAGTTTTAACATAGGACCCCATGGGAAATTTTTTTAAATAATTTCTCATGAACTATACATTTGATGAAACCCAATCTGTACATGAATAATCTTTGGATGATTCCATGCAATTTTATTTGTGTCAATTGGAAATCCAAGATAGCCACCAATATAGTGCAAATTTAACATGCAACTCTATGGGGAAAATATTTTAACATTACTCTTATGACTATATATATGAGTATATACCCTTCTTGAGCACCTGAGTTCTCCCCCGGTTTCTTTGGTGGAGTCTGAGTTACTAATCTTATTAGTTTTATGTGTTGTCCTATTATGTGACTTTACGTTTATAGTTCTTTGTTGTGATGTCCGTTATGATTTCCTCTTAAAAATGATGTTCGGGTTGTGTTTACTCCCAGTTGTTTGTTGGAGGGCTCATGTCTTGTTGTGTTTTTTGTGTATAGTGATGTCCTACATTTTGACCTATCAATTGTCTTTACGTTCTGTGTTCCGTGTTGTGATGTCCGGTACGATTTCTGCATAATACGACGTTCGATTCTTCTCTACCTCCATTAGATTGTAGGAGGACTCGTGTCTTATTGTGTTTTTGTGTATAGTGATGTCCTACATTTTGACCTATCAATTGTCTTTACGTTCTGTGTTCCGTGTTGTGATGTCCGGTACGATTTCTGCATAATACGACGTTCGATTCTTCTCTACCTCCATTAGATTGTAGGAGGACTCGTGTCTTATTGTGTTTTTGTGTGGGTTTGCTTATATTGATGTCCAACATTTTGTCCTATCAAATGTCTGTGTTTTTTGTTTGGTATGTTTTCGTTTTGTGTACTCAATGTAGCCAGTTTCTCTAGATTGTCCATTCTTGATTGCCCCTTTGGTTTTCTCTATCCATTTGGCATCAAACATGGGGAGTGTTCCTTGGATTGTATCTTACAACAATTTTGTTTTGTCAATCAGAATTAGAAGATGGCTGCCTCTGCAGGACATAGTTTTAACTTGAGACCATATCGGAAAATGAAAAATTATTTTTGATTGTACCTTACAAAAATTTTGTTTTGTCAATCAGAATTAGAAGATGGCTGCCTCTGCAGGACATAGTTTTAACATGGGACCATATCGGAAAATGAAAAATTATTTTTGTCTGATTGATTGAATTTAAACAATACATGCATAGTTGTTAGATTGTTATTTACATTCTTTGTGTGGATCAGAAATCCAAGTTGACTGATTTCATAGGACTATCTTATGTTTAATGTTATTAGATTCTTCATGATATCTCATGTTTAATGTAATAGTTTTCATATCTCATGTTTAATGTAATAGTTTTCATATCTCATGTTTAATGTAATAGCTTTCAATATATCTCATGTTTAATGTTATAGCCTTCATGATATTTCATGTTTAATGTAATAGCCTTCATGATATCACTAGTTTAATGTTGTATCATTCATGATATCTCATGTTTGATGTAATAGCCTTCATGATATCTCATGTTTAATGTAATAGCCTTCATGATATCTCATGTTTAATGTTATAGCCTTCAAGATATCTCTAGTTTAATGTATCATTCATGATATCTCATGTTTAATGTTATAGCCTTCAAGATATCTTATGTTTAATGTTATAGTCTTCAGAATATCTCATGTTTAATGGCAAAAGATACAGGAAATAACATAAGCAGCATTACCACATATATTTGATGATAAAATTATTGATGCTCATCTAAATTCACCCAATATTGTTATACGCACAGTTCATTTATGCATGCATTTGTAAATTAATCCCCCAGTTCATTGATGTGTTTGTAGATTTATCCCATAGTTCATTGATGTGTTTGTAAATTAATCCCCCAGTTCATTGATGTGTTTGTAAATTAATCCCCCAGTTCATTGATGTGTTTGTAGATTAATCCCCCAGTACATTGATGCATTTGTAAATTAATCCCCCAGTTCATTGATGTGTTTGTAGATTAATCCCCCAGTTCATTGATGCATTTGTAAATTAATCCCCCAGTTCATTGATGCATTTGTAAATTAATCCCCCAGTTCATTGATGTGTTTGTAAATTAATCCCCCAGTTCATTGATGTGTTTGTAAATTATCCCATAATTCATTGATGTGTTTGTAGATTTATCCTACAATTCATTGATACATGTTCATTTGTAAATATATACATATTTTCATTGATACATTTGTGAATTGTATTCCAGTTTTCATTTATACATTTGTAAATTTATCGATTGATGTATTTGTAAAATTATCCCTCAATTTATTTTCATTCCACAGTTCAATAATTACAAAACAATGTTTGTCAATGGAAATTTTTTAATAACCAGTTCAAAGCACTCATGCATGCAAATTCAGAATAGAAAAATACATGGCAATTATGTTATCACAAATTTCACTTTAAAGGCATATTGTCTACCAAAATCGTAATTTTTCATATACCAAAATTATTGTCGTTTTCCGTACTGACCTTCATAAAATGAGGATTAAACACCAAATTATTGGCGAATACGCTACGAAACGTTAAGATTCAAACAACATTAAACGAGCGTGACAATTTGAAGTGTTTGAATCTTAACAGTATTTTCCTTACCTCAAAGCTAAAACCCGAGAGTTCCCAACTTCCGTTTTTTATAGGTGGCGCTGTTACTTTCACTTTGAATTTTTGTCCTCCTGCACAATAATTCCGTTAACGATAGTTTTGGGTCTTTTTTTGTCAAAAAAAGAACACCAATCATATCTTTTGCAGCATAACTGTTTAATGATAGCTTAAATAAATCAGTTAAAATTTTTCAACAAAATTGTAGACAATATGCCTTTAAGCATGAGATGGACTAAAATCTTCAATGAAGAATTTGCAAATTACCCTCCCTACACACACACACACCTTCCAGTAGTAATGCAACTAAATAATCCCCCATATCATTCTATGTTGAATGAAATCTTTTTGGGCTTTTATATAGGTTTCACATGAAGACACTTGTATCTCATGGAAGGGATACCTAATTGGAACCTTACCTCCATGGGCCAACATACATCTAATTACATATAGGAAAAAATTGTCTGCTTGAAGTTGTCAACCCTTCTAAATCCTACTTTCCCTTTTAATTTAACACAGATTCGGGTGGTTACTTTTAATTTAACACAGATTCAGGTGGTTACTTTTAATTTAACACAGATTCAGGTGGTTACTTTTAATTTAACACAGATTCAGGTGGTTACTTTTGATTTAACACAGATATAGGTGGTTACTTTTAATTTAACACAGATTCAGGTGGTTACTTTTAATTCAACACAGGTTCAGGTGATTACTTTTAATTTAACACAGATTCAGGTGGTTACTTTCCAATTAATTTGTTATCCCTCATAAGACCACATGCTCATCAAATGTGGTTTTAAAATTATCCTAAAATTTGTAGGTTTCTGTTGACATTTAGTAATTTGCTGTATCTAATAAGATTTATTTTTTATCTAACATAGTAGAGATTCATCTTGTATTTTAGATACTACATGTACATTGTACTTTATCATATATTATTTTGATTTGTTCCCAGCTTTAATGGTACAATACATTCCCCAAACACCAAAGAAAATCCATGTTATTATTTAATTTTGTTTGTTAACAAAATATGATTTTATTTCTTAAAAGGTAAATTGTATTTCATTAATAATATTAGATTATTTGTTAAATATTGAGTTGTTGACATCTACAGGGGCGGATCCAGGGGGGGTGCACCTGGCGCACGCCCAAATAAATTGGAAAAAATATGATTTTTTTGCTTAAAATCGTGATTTTTCACACAAAAATTGTTAGTGCTCCCCCTAACTTCAAATCCTGGATCCGCCCCTGATCTATATGTATTATTCATGTGGTTTTTTTTGTTTTTTGTTATTACTTATGTTTACATTTAAAGTGCTACACATTATTATAATATAATATTCTTATAACTTTTCAATCTGTCTTACTTTCATTGCTAGAAACATTCTCAAGTTTGTGAAATTGTACGATTTCAAATATGGCTGCCCAAGACTTGAGAGAGAGAAAAAAACATGACTTCCGATACAGAGTTATATTTTGATGCAAGCTGAATCTCTGACACTTGACCTTACTGAAACTTAGAATTACTTTACCTACTGTTGAATATTAACGTTCCAAAAATTTATGAAAATACACAATTTCAAATATGGCCATCAAGACTTAGTCGCCAATGTCATGTTAAAGTTTTGGTGCATACCACTTAATTCAGAGTCCGTTTTCTGGCTTACAGCCGTGTGCCTTCATATTGATTATGTATGTGTATGTATTAAGATATGAATGAATGCTGAGTATAAGAATAAGACTGATATAACACACCAAAACATTTGGGCTTGGACAACATACATATAAAAATTCCACATTTGACCTTGAAATATTAGTCAAGGTCTCATTTTATTTTAGGAGTAGGTGCTTCAGGACATAAAGTGTCAAAGGGTTATGATGTTTATTGCCACTTTCAACAATATTTCAGTTATATCATGGCGGTCAGTTTTATTGGTGGACGAAGAAGAGTTTGAAGATACCAAAGGGAGGTAATCAGAATCATTATAGTGAAGAAGAACAGACAACACAATGGCCAAAAGAAAAAGTACAAAAGGACAAACAACGATCTACAAAAACATACACATAAAACTAGAGTTGGAATAACACGAACTCCACTTAAAATCGGGCTTGAACGCAGGTGCTCCGGAAGGGTAAACAGTTCCTGCTCTACTAGTGGCGCCAGTCGTTGTTAATCTAGTTATAAACTCGGTAATAAGTCATGAATAAGGAAAGGATCAGAAAGTGTTTTAATTTACGACAAGTGGAACATATCCGTGGTCATTTGTTACACAGATATTCCATAACGGTCAATAAAGTCATGGTGCCGACCGTAAAATTTTCGAAGTGATGACTTCTACTTAACCAAGAGGAATCCTTGGTTCAGTAGCTTCCTTGTTAGCAGCGATCCTCTATCAAGGAAATCCTGATAGGAATCACAAGCTCTGGAATCTGGTATCAACTGAGAGATATATACTCATATGCAGGTGCTGCTGGAATGTTGCTACATATAAATGGAAAGTTCACTGTACTACCCTGAAAAACCCACTGACCTGCCGCAACTCACTGGACAAATTTATCACATAATGTTGTACCGAGTACTCCTCGGAATGAACAGGATTCAAACTCACAACTTGAGTGCATGGTAATAGGCACTGATTGCATAGGTAGTTGTAAATACAACTACCATACGATCACGACCGAGACGGCACCCCATACAGTTTCAAATGTTTGAATTCCGACCTAACATTTTTTTTAAAGTACTTAACAAATCAGGCGTTTCTGTAACCAGAAGAACAATAACCGTCACACGAACCAATTAGATTTCAAAATGTCTGGAAATCATGTTAGGTAAATATTCTGGGCAACTCGGAGTTCTATTATATTTTGAGAAAGTACCTAGCAACCATATATTTCTTTAACAAGAAGTACAATAGCTATAGCATAGAATAATTGGATTTCAACGTACTTATATTTCAACTTGAGTAAATCTCCTGGCACCTAAATATTTGAAGCTTTCTTATAGCGATTATATTATCAGTAAATGTATTTCACTATCAATTAGGATAAATCCATTTTGCTGTCCACAGACCAACCCCATAACTTGTTAGTCTTCTTATACATTAAAATGGTAACGTATTGGTTTGTTTTCCTGCCTCTAGTGCAGTATATTGTTTGTTCAATCCCAGATTGAGTCAAACCAAAGACTTTTAAAATGGTACTTGCTACCCCCCGTAAGCAGGCAGCATTCAGTAGTAAGAACAAGGACTTCTTTGCACACTGTCAAGATGATGTGTCTAAGTGGTTTGATTGATTGATTTTATTGTGTTTAATGCCACTTTCAGCTATATCATGGCGGCCAGTTTAGTGGTGGAAGAAGCCAGAGAACCACCGGCCATGGGCAAGCAACTGGTAAACTTGATCACTTTAGAGTCGAGTCCACCCTTTTTGTAATTTACAAAGCTGGGCACGAACCCATGCCGTATTGGTGATAGGCTTGTGTGAGTTGTTAGGTAATCCAACTCCCTAACTTATTGAGCCACTCGGGCCCTCTGTGTTTCTACAACTGTGGGTGTTAGTCTAGCACGGACATTAATCATTCTCTCATCAGATTTGTTATTTGTTTATATAAGTATTACCTTTGGAGATCTAGTTATCAATTACAGAGGGTTGGTATTGGAATATGGTAAACATAATTTTCCCATGCCATACACCAGAGATTGAACCCTAACTGTACATGAAAATTAATTATTGAATGGTCGATTATTTCTTGTTTCGAAGAGCAATCTATGTAGGCCACTACCACCAACGGGTCCAATTTAAAATAGAATCCTATGGGGAAATATTTAAGGTTATTCTAATCTGAATCCACTAAACCATTTGTCAGCAAACTTTGCTGGAATATACCTTGGAAGGCTCTTTACAAAATATAGGTATTTATATTGAATGGAAATCAAGACGCCCTTCAAATGGGTGCCGATTAAGTATCATATGCAGGACTCCAATCAACAAAGCTGCTCAGAACATACACATTTGGTGGATAGGGTTGTCCTTTCGGTTGGGGTAAATAAATTGTTTTTAATGTCGGGACACTATTCACTGTTGAAGGACCTTTTCGATTTCGAGTATAGGGTACATTTTTTATATATGTATTTAAGCTATTTTTATCTTTCTGGATATTATCCAGTGATGTATTCTGGGCTGTTTTATCGGTGTTAACAACATTGTTAATAATGTGAATCATTGTTAACAACATTGTTAATAATGTGAATCATTGTTGACAACATTGTTAATAATGTGAATCATTGTTGACAACATTGTTAATAATGTGAATCATTGTTAACAACATTGTTAATAATGTGAATCATTGTTAATAATGTGAATCATTGTTAACAACATTGTTAATAATGTGAATCATTGTTAACAACATTGTTAATAATGTGAATCATTGTTGACAATAAAGTAAAACCTGTGAACAGATCCAAGATGCGTTCTTTTAATACTGTGTGGGAGATGCCAGCCTGGTTGTTATAAACAAAATCCGTTATATTCCTTGACAAAAGTTCGTTTGAGTGCATGTGTTGCTCTGTTTTTCGTCTTTTGAGATTGATCCTTCTGGTCAGACGATTTTGTGCATGGTTAGGTTTATTTTTATTATGATTTGGATGATGGTTTTGGTCACGCTGTGGTCAGTTTTTATTGACTAACTGTCTTTTACCATTGATTTTAAGCTGCACTTGTTTTCCAGATTACTTTATTGTATTCCAGCTTATTTTTCTTTCCTTGATATTAAATTACCATCACTATATTATTATACCCCCCGCAAACAAAGTTTGGAGGGATATATAGGAATCACCCTGTCCGTCCGTCCATGTACCTTGTAAGCGCAACTCCTCCTAAACGGCTTATTGGATTTTTATGAAACTTTACACACTTGTAGTACACTACCTACAGATGTGCATGAAGGAATATGGTTGCTGTCCAAAATTTAAAAGGGGAGATAATTCAACTTATACTTTCACGAAAAAGGGGGGCATATACCTCGTAAGCGCAACTCCTCCTAAACAGCTTATTGGATTTGTATGAAACTTTACACACCTGTAGTACACTACCTGCAGATGTGCATGAAGGAATATGGTTGCTGTCCAAAATTTAAAAGGGGAGATAATTCAACTGATACTGTCCGTCCGTCCATGTACTTTGTAAGCTCAACTCCTCCTAAACGGCTTATTTGATTTTTATGAAACTTTACACACTTGTAGGACACTACCAGATGTGCATGAAGGAATATGGTTGCTGTCCAAAATTCAAAAGGGGAGATAATTCAACTTATACTTTCACGAAAAGGTGGGGGGGCATGTACCTTGTAAGCGCAACTCCTACTAAACTGCAAGCGGGGGGTATCACTCAGTGAGGTCACTCACAGTTCTAGTTTATTTTGTGATCAAGTCACCTACAGTACGTTCCATTCTCCCATACTTGTCGGTATTGTAAGGTAGTATTGTAATGGAAATTAAATATTCTCTGGAATTTTTCTATGCTAAACTAAAATCCTGAAATGCACAGACGACAGCATAGCGAGCAGCTTCGTTTCATTTGCTATTCTTATGCCTCGCCTTGTGCACCTTCAAATAGAGAAAAATAGAAATAGATGGAATCCCAATTGTACAAAAAGAGAGAGAAAGCTAGTCATTTTTTTTATTTTTGTGTGGATTGTGAATCCAAGTTGGTCAACTTCACATGTCATTGTTTAATGATGGGAGCATGAATTAAAATATTTTTTCTCAAAAAGCCTCAACTTTCTTGAACACAAACATGCATTAATAACCAAATGAGCGATACAATACAGGCTCAAGTGTCTTAGTGGGCCTTTAATTGTAAAATATTTTGAAGGTGACTTCTTCCACAACCTTCATCGAGCTCTATTATCATAAAATTTATATACATATTATTTTCAACAACCGTTTCCTTTGCAAATCGGGGGCGGACGATTTTTCCGATATTGCAGCTGTATCCAATTATCTATACCGTAAGCAATTTCTCAAGAACTATGTCCCAAAAATTATACTACAGACACAGTAGATGGTTCAAATTGTTCATTTTTTGTTTACGACAAAACTGCAATAATCAGGGGCGGATCCAGGGGGGGGGGGCGCGCACCCGGAGCGCGGCCCCCCCTAAAATTGGAAAAAAATATGATTTTTTTGCGTAAAATCGTGATTTTTCACACGAAATACCCTCAAAATTTTCGCGATTATTTTAAGTGCGCCCCCCCCCCTAACTGGAAATCCTGGATCCGCCCCTGATAATTATACAATGTATATAGCGGCAGTGTAGCAGGAGTGGTTCAGAAAGTGGCCGGGGGAGGGGAGATCTTTTGAGGGGATCTAGAAGGGGGTAAGCTTTACACTTGGACTGGACAGTAGGGGATGCAAACATTGCAAGTTGACTGGAAAGACTGACAAGCAAACAATCAATTTGTCAGCTTCTACATTAGTGTTCCTTTGTACATTACTTATTCTAATATTCCTGTCAAAGTTGTTGTATACAACAAGACAAGACTGTTTATATAAGGCCGCATTTTGTTGTTATCATCGTATCGGTCTGTCGTGGTCATCTGTCTGTAGACACACAAAAAAACGTAAATTTGTGCGTTTTGTTTTTGTCTATGGAGAGTTTATTGTTCATATGTTTTTTTCTAAACAAATATTTCTTTAAGAAAATCTCTTTCAGAAAAATTATATATCCCTATTATGTAACTATTAGCATTTACAAGCGTAAAAGGGGACATTTCTTCAAAATACAAGATTTAAAAAAAAAAATTATCCAATTTAATGCATTTTTTTGTTTTTGTGTGCAAAATAATCATCATTATGGGTTATTAACTGGGCATAAAAACACCATGTTACTGTGTTCACATTTGCGTTTAATATACATGTATATTTGTTCAAAATGTCTATGTCGACATGCTGCGGTTATATCATGCTGAGCTCCGCGTACCCCTTTATTTGATTTAATGGGACAATTCAAGATTGAAATTGAAAATGGCAAGTTAAACATCAGATGCATTTATCACACCACTATTCAAGAAGTGAGATCATAGTAAACCATCAAACTACAGACCAGTATCACTAATACCAATATGCTGTAAGATCATGGAGCACATCATTCATAGCACTGTAATGAAGCATCTCGACATGCATGGTATTTTAATAGATGCCCAGCATGTTTTTCGGAAATCTCGATCATGCGAGTCACAACTCATAATGGCTGCCCAGGACCTTGCAGATGGTATACTTCTTGACTTCAGTAAAGCATTTGTCAAAGTGCCACATCAGAGGTTACTAGAAAAGCTCATCTATTATGGAGTTCGTGGAAACCTGCACAGTTGGGTTAAGGATTTCCTAACAAATCGGAAACAAGAAGTAGTGCTGGAAGAGAAACACTCTTCAAGATCGGAGGTTACATCTGGTGTACCCCAAGGAACAGTGTTGGGCCACTTCTCTTCCTGATCTTCATCAACGATATTACCAAGAACACCTCATCAAATGCTAAACTATTTGCGGACGATTGTTTGTTGTGTCGTACGATAAACTGTGAAGCAGATGTTATAACACAAAAAAAAGACCTAGACACAATGCAGCAATCGGAAGCAAAATGGTTAATGGAATTTAACCCCGACAAATGTGAAGTCATCACAATTAGCAACAAAAGGTCACATATAAATTATCCATACAACATCCATGACAAAGAACTAGTATACGTACAACATGCTAAATATTTAGGACTTACTTTTAGTACCAACTAAAGTTGGAACAAACACATTGAGAACATCACCAAGAAGGCAAATGCAACCAGTGCCTTCTTGAGAAGAAATATAAACAGTTGTTCGAGGCAAGTAAAGAGGCACAATGTTACACAACACTCGTCCGTCCTAATTTAGAATATGCTGCAATCGTATAGGATACTTACACCAAATTCAACATAAACAAATTAGAAAAATGCAGCTGCCAGATTTGTGAATGGGGACTACTCAAGAGAAAGCATTGGTACATCTATGCTAATGGAACTAAAATTGACAACTTTACAACAAAGAAGACCCAACACAAAAATGGTAGAGATGTACAGGATAGTCCACCACCTTATTACCATACCATCGCAAACGTACTTTACTTCTGCAAGCACCATCCGAACAACAAGAGGCCATGACTGAAAATTCATCAAAACTCATACTTCCCTTCAGCAATCCAAACATGGAATAACTTGGCAGCAGTGTTAATAAGTGCATGTTCCCACACTTGAAGCGTTCAATGTGGAGTTGGTTCATGTGTAAACATTCACATCATAGTTTTAGCTGTAAATATTACATTTTTGTTTTAATCACATGCTTTCTTGTCGGCGAATGTACGATAATACTCAGCTAGGCTCACTGTGGGATGAACTGCATTGGAAGAAGAAGAAGTCATGTGTTGTGATTCGGAATTAACTAAGAACTACCTTTATATAACGAGGGTCAAATCGGATGTACACATGAAGGAACAAAGATTACTGTGGATAGATCATATAACCAATGGGGGCTATATCAAAAGCGCGATATATTAAAAGCACGAAAATTGTATATCATAAGCGTGACTTTTTTTTTTAATGGTTACCTGTAACAGATATATGAGGGGGAGGACAGGGGGAAGGGAGACAGGGAGAAAGGGGGTGGGAGAAAGGAGAAAGGGGTGGGAGAAAGGAGAAAAAGGGTGGGAGAAAGGAGATCAAAGGAGAAAATGAGAAAACAAAAAAATAGATTTTTTTCTAAAAAAAATGATCTAAAATGACAGAAAGGTAATGAAACATTATCATTTAATCGAATACATAAATATAATTCACGATACAGATGAAACTGATAACATTAATGATCAATAATCAACAAGACGTTCCGATAGCATCGTCGGTAACCCACGGTTGGTTCCGATACGTTCCTCTCTCTCCATAAGAGGAACATATCGGAATCAACCGTGGGTTACCGACGATGTTCTGATAGATGAAATGTGGATTTTTACTTCACGTTTCGACTTCCGTTATTTATAAATTTAGCGTTCAACGTTTACAATTTTTATTAAAAATGAACAAAACTTTTTTTTTAATCTTTTTTCATAGGGAGATTTATTTTTCCGGTGGGAGAAAGGAGAAGATGGGTGGGAGAAAGGAGAAGACTACCCCCTGCCCCCACCCCCCTCATCATGGTATCGGATATCATCTCAGAGCTAAGACCGTAAGGACCATTAAACAAAAAGAGGGTTAGGGGGTTATGGTGTTTAACTCCACTTTCAACAATATTTCAGTTATATCGTCGCGGTCAGCTTTATTGGTGGAGGAAACCAGAGAAAACCTGCCGGAAGTCACTGACAAACTAGCAACAATCCTCATAGACACGTGTAGCTCCACATATATATGTTATTGTATTAACTGTGCCGAATTCTGCCGAAAAAAATTAATAAAGCTTCGTGGTCAATTTTATACCACCAAATACGGGAACAAATATCACAGACTCTTGTAACTCAACAGATATGTTACTAAATTTATGAAACGTGCATAATATTTAGCAACGATAATCCACAGGAATCGGAAATTTTATCAATATGATGAGAAATACGGTCCGTCTCTTTACTCAAATACACTCAAGTAAACACTAAATAAACTAAAATATACACATAATGTAATAAAATAATTATTTAAGATGGTTTTTTTTAGTTTATTTCCCATTTTATTCATTAATTCGGTGTTCTTACTTACAAAAAGGTCGCGGTAATGTAAAACCCAATCGGAATCAGACATATTTATTTTCCGGAATTTTGTAATTGGTATTTATCAGAATATCTTTTATTTATTCATTTATGATCTTATTCTATCATAAAGAAAACATTTATCACATTTCAGATTTTCCTTTATAATTGCATGACTATTTCCAGAAACGATAAAAATTGAGTGAGCGGAAAAAAGGAAATATTTATAAGGAAATAAATGATATATTGCAGACCTTGCAAAAATAATGTTTTGGTCCTTAAAAATGTGATTATAACAATTTAACATTTAAATACATAAACGCTAGTGGCCTATACCAAAAGGTCAGAGTTCTACCCATGTGGTGCCTGTCGTCAGAACTGTACTACAGAAGTAATCCGATGTGACAGCTGCAGTTCCTGGTTCCACTACTCCTGTGAAAACCTGACCCTCCAAGACGTTGCTGGCTTCAGTGGGAGCATTGATTTCGAATGCTTCCAATGCTTGAGAGACGAGATAGGACCGGTTTATGCCTTCGGTCTGCTTCTCCCTGGGCCATTATGCCAGCATCTGATGTACTTTGTATGAACATTAATTATGTATATCCTCCGTGTAATGGGTCATCAGACTTTGTACAAGCCACTCTCAATACGTGTTTAATCCATCAAATGTTTGGTCTAATGGCACCCTAACTATTATGTGGATTTCCATGGCACTGTTCACTGGTGGTATTTGGACACCTAACCATTTTATACCTTTGCTAAACAATCATCCTTCACATAGTTCACCAGTAACATCACCAAATAGAAACATTACGCCACCTTCACCCGGACAATCCCCAATCAGCACTCAATGTCAATCTCAGGTCCAAACCTCACCCATCAAGTCACCAGTTGCAAATTCTAGTGTTTATTCTTCACCAGTTGCAAATTCTAGCGTTCATTTTTCACCAGTTGTGAATTATATTCTTAACTCTTCACAAGTGCAAACTCAAGTTAAATTAAATAAACGTAGCTGCACGTGAGGTGAGTATCAAATTAAATACACGTAGCTGCGACAAATCGTTGTCTATAGTTTTAAATATTTATAAAATTATAAAATAATATAGAATAATTATTTTTATATTACATAAATCATTATCTCATAAATCTTTAATCAAAATAAAACAAAATAAAAACTGATTAAAATTTAATAATATTGGGTGTCCGTAAAATGGGGTCCTCCCGATAGTCCGACGGCCCATTAGTCCGACGACCTATAAATGCAAGAGGCATACCAAGTCTCATTAATATCTTTCAAGACATTCCAACATACCATGAGGGTGGTTCCTATTTACATGTACCCATTAGCTTATCAAGGATGTTCGGATGGAGGATACTACTCTTTAATGACATAGGGGCGCATCCCCCTAAAAGTGCCAAAAATGTGTTTTTATACTTGAAATTACCACTTAAAATCAACACTAAAGCAAAAGCAACTCTAAATTCTTGACCCGCTTCTGGTTAAAGTAAATTAAAACGTTTTACGGGGACCCTAACTGAATAATAATATGATTTAAGAAAAAATATATATAATGTATGACATCCGCTAAGTTCTTCAAATTTAATTATAAAAATGTATATGATAGTATTATATATGATTGATTGATTGCTTAACGTTCAGCGAGCAGTATTTCAGCCATATTCAGGACGAAAACAAGTTTACAAACAAAAAATCAGAGAGGGCCCTGGGATGGGTCAACATGGGCGACGACTTTTGACTGCTATGTTGGGTAGGGTCGGAACATTTAGCCGAGACAGGGGCCCAATGGCCTCCTCTTAACGAACTCTGCCGGGGGATCTTTAACGTGCAAAGAGCGTGGCATTTTCTCAACACGGGACCCCGGTTTTCCGTCTCTTCCAAAAGACAAGTTGGTCAAATTGTTATTCCCCGGGATTACAACGGGTGACCCTGATAGTCGCCTTCTACGATAAGCGCAGGTATATGGTGCCTATTCTAACCCAGCCATATCCTCTGGGAGAGGGAACATTATACATGTATACGTTTAGCGATAAATTCAGCAAATATGAAGCCTAATGGTAGCAACATTATATAGACGCACGTCCCATCGGTAAATGCAAGCATTTTCACATTTGCATTGAGATCAGAAATTGAAATTTGACGGACTGACCGCACACCCCCTCTGGATCCGCTACTTTAAACCAAAAACATGGATTGTTTACTTGCAAATTCAAAAAACGAAACGGAACCGTAAAGTCTTTAAAGTGACGAGAAACAAACCTTTTCGTTTCGTTTTGTTCCTTGTAATAGTAGTCCCTATTCCTAACTGACCCAAAAGGTAATTAAACATGCATGTACACATGTATGTACCACCCGAGCGTACGATTTTTCTATTTCCCAACTAACTGACATCCCGAAGACTTCCATAAAGACGGGGACTACTATTACAAGGACAGAAACTAACCAGAAAAGGAAACTAATGGTAAAAATGGTAAGAGACCGACCATTTAACTTGCAGGGTGTAACATTAGGTTATATGACAAAAACTCTGAATCAGATTATTTTTTTTTCTCCACCAAAATCAGAATATGCTTTTCAGCAACATTGGGAATCGGAATATTTTTTTAGGAAAAAACCATAACCCCCCCCCCCCTTCAAGTTAAATGGTCGTTCCCCACCGTGACGAACTGTCATGTCGGACTAATGGGTTGTCGGACTAATGGGATGTCGGACTACCGGACCCTCCCCCATAAAATAACTGGGTATATATTTTCGATCATTATTTTTATTATTTAAGAATTGAATGCATTCTTTTGAAGTTTCATTGGGGGTATGAAAGCGTTGATCGAAGCACATTTTCAACATGAAGCGCTAGTTGAATTTTTCGTTGTGAATTTTATTTGTGTTAGATTATTTGCTCAGTTGGAAATTACTACGCCATTGATTGTTTACATCTGACGTCGTCATGGAGGCACGTGCAAGTTCGGATTTGAGTTTCATTGGGATGTGAAACATCTCTTTTATAATCATGTGACCACTTCATAACCAATCATATTGTAACATTTCAATGAAAAACGGAAGAAATGTAATTATTTATTATTATATATATAAATTCAAGTTCGCTGGGTCTGTTAATGTACCAAAATCTATATGAAACTTAACTAATTTAAGCCCACTACACTTTTTCTCGATTATTACCTCTATTCATTTTTGTTTTCTGTGGCTTTTCGGTGATTCGAGTTAATGCACTTTATATACATTTTTAAAATAAATAATTGAACAGAATAACCTTAAATATTGATTTAAATCACTAAATCTTAGTGGTATGTCTTCCAGGGAAGACATGTGTCGCCTGCGAACTTTTTCGATATCAAAAATATTCTAAGTTCCGTCAAACAGGAAGTGGACATGCGGTAGAGTCGAAACTGTCGTACACTATACAGTTCTCCATACTGATGCTCTGTGCCAAATATAAAGAAGCTGGCCTGTGTGGTTCCTGAGAAAAATGTGACAGAAATTATTTTGTGACGCCGACGACGACACAAGACGACGGATAGTGATCCCTATATGTTGCCTCTGTGTAACGCAGGCGACACAACCTCATACACACATATTAATGCGTTTATTTGAGATGAGATAGGAAACCATTTTGTCTACAGACTGATGACGACAGACCCATAACATATTACCATCACAAAAACTTTCATTAAGCTAGGGACTTGTGCCCAAGTTGTTTAGTTGAAGTTAGTTAATACAGTCAATATGATCAGGCACATATTAAAAAACTCAATAGATTAGCTTCCAGCCAGATTTGAACTGACATCTTTTCAGCTTTATTGAAATGTACTACCTTGTACTATAGAAGCCATAATGATTGTAATGTTACACAAAGTACACACATATATAAATAAAACATTCAAACAAGTACTTCAAAAGCATCTTGTACAAAGGATTGTATTTAAGACATATTATTAACTACAGATGTAAAATGTACATGTATTTTAATCTTAACCATAGGATGGTTAAATGTTTAAATTGTGTATTTATTGCCACTGATTATATCAGGTAATAATATTCATTAAAAAGTTGTTAATGTTTTCGTGATTCATGAAACTCTTTTTTTACGAGCTACTGACCCCTCCGCTTAAATAGTCTTAAAGGGTCAATATTAATATACAGGTATAACATGACAAAAAGACAAATATTAATTTAATATCTGACAAAAAATTACGAATACCCAGAAAATTGAAGATTGAGCAACACTAAACAATTAAAAATACAGACCGACACGAGCTCAAATGCTCCATA
>MJUT01065578.1:284356-302417 GCA_002080005.1 Gigantidas platifrons | reverse complement strand
TCCCCTTTTTCCTAGCCTTAACCCCAGAGTTCAAGAAAATCGTCTGTCCTGACCGCCACAATTTAGCTAGGTCCGCCATTCAAACGCCTTGCACTGGTCCCATTGTCCGACTTCTCGTTCTGAGAAAGGAAAAAAACCGTCCGTTATGGTCCGTTGCGGTATGCTTTTCATATTACCGGTAATTAGATATTAAATGTACAAATGAAACACTAGAGGCTCAGGTGAACCTGTATCGCTCACCTGACACAAATAAGTCCTTTTAAGAATGTCTGCCTGCCGAATACATCTAAGTTACTATTCAAATCCCATAAAGTTCTATGTTAAAACTATGTCTGCTCATGGCAGCCATCTTGGATGGAGGTCGTGGTCACCGGTCATAATATTGAAAGTATACTACCCAAGGACGATCCATGCCATGTTTGCTTTAAATTGGCTGACTGATTTCAGAGAAGACTTTTAAACAATTTTCCCATAGGGTCCTATGTTAAAACTATGTCCGCTGACAACGGCCATTTTGAACCCAGATCGAGGTCACTGAACACCATTTTGGAAGTTGACCACTTAAGGACCATCGATGACATGTTTGCTATATTGGCTTCCTGGTCTCAGAGGAGAAGATTTTTTTTTTAATTTCCCATAGGGTCCTACATGTATGTTAAAACCATGTCCGCTGATGACGGCCATCTTGTATGGAAGTCTGGGTCACTGAATATAATTTTGAAAGTTGACCGTTTAAGGACCATTCATGCCATGTTTGCTTTAAATTGGCTCACTGGTTTCAGAGGAAAAAAAATTTAAACTTTTCCCATAGGGTCCTACATTGTATGTTAAAACTATGTCCGCTGACGGTGGCCATCTTGGATGGAGGTCGGGGTCACAGGACATAATTTTGAAAGTTGACCACCTAAGGACCATTCATTTCATGTTTGCTTTAAATTGACTTACTGGTTTCAGAGAAGAAGACTTTTAAACATTTTTTCCATAGGGGCCTATGTTAAAACTAATTCCAGACTCTTACAGCTACTCATTAGGTGTCATCAAGTTAATTTGTAGATTCCATCTGCCTCAGTCCTAGGGGTGTAACGACAAAATTGTGAAAAATATAACCAATATTGTTAAAAATAGCAGGTCAAAATGCACATAAATGTTATTCCAACCACAACAGACATTGGAAGATCTGACGGGAATATAATTTATATTGCGAAAATGTTGATCAATATCCGCTTCAAATCTTGCCTGCTGCTGTTTTAATAAACCATATAAGGGATCTACAATGTATGTAAGATCTGTCAAAAACACACCATACATGTATATACTGTCTTCACCTCATTTCATGTTATACCTCGTAACTAGGTATTTTCTTTTTGTGCTTCGCGTACTTCCATTTACGCAGTCGCCGGTCAGAGGATGCAGGTCACGTTCCACTGACGACACGCTTTGCTTACATCACCTACTTTTTAAAAATGTTTGCATTTCAGGTAAGATTTTGCCATTTTATTATATATAATAATAAATCTCAACTTCTCCTTCACCCTTATATGCCATCTCATTTGATAAATCTTTAAAACCAACTTTGATATCGTTTATTGAACATGTGAAAACTGTTTTGTGTTCGTCTGCTATCCAGCTTCCTAGTTACCAATGACAATAAAGTTGCACTTTCGGTTGTGCGCAGGAAAAAACTATGGAAAGTCAGATTAACAATTATGAGAATTTTGTTGTTTTTCGATAATACGACCGGTGTCATAGAGTAAACCTTCCCCCATAGTAGATTAACCCCCGGAAGATTTACTATAGTAAACCTTCCCTATATATAGTATTTATTCCGCATAGCAAACCTTCCTACCTAACCGTAACAGTGATTCCCAAGTTTCGTCGGACACTGGCAAATGTCAGGTAATTTTTTACCTGGTCCGATAATTTTATGCTGAAGCATGTCACTTTCCACTGTTTTTTTTTACTTTCCCCGGTAAACGGGAAATGGGAATTTTCACGCATTGCAGTGTTTATCATGCATATCAGATGGATTTTTTTTGGGTCCAGATTAAGGTTAAGCCAGGAATTAAAAAAAGTGTTAAGTTCAAGCTAGTACAAATGTAGTAGTAGGCTATGTGCTTCCATCATATTTATTCAAACAGAAGGGTGTGAGTTGTCAGATAGTTTATATATCCCCTCCATGATCACTGGTAAGGCCAAATAAAAAAAAAATATGTGTAGTTTCAGTTACATTTTTGTATGCCCCGAAAAAAAGGGTAGGTAGGTAGGGATTGTTTTTTTTTATCAATATCAGATGGAAACAAATGATTTTCTTTTACAAAATGTACTACCTGTCTCTTCTTTGCATGATGCATTTATATATATGTGGAGGAATTCTATATTAGGACATAAAGTGTGACAAGTAAAACTAGAGGCTCACATGAGCCTGTATCGCTCACCTGACATAACTAAGTCCTCTTAAGAATGTCTGCATGCCGAATACATCTAAGATACTATTCAAATCCCATAGGGTTCTATGTTAAAACTATGTCTGCTCATGGCAGCCATTTTGGATGGAGGTAGTAGTCACCGGACACAATTTTAAAAGTATACTACCCAAGGACCATCCATGCCTTATTTGCTTTATATTGGCTGACTGGTTTCAGAGGGAAGACTTTTAAACAATTTTCCCATAGGGTCCTATGTTAAAACTATGTCCGCTGACTGCGGAAATCTTGGATGGAGGTCGGGCTCACAGGACATAATTTTGAAAGTTGACCACCTAAGGACCGTTCATGCCATGTTTGCTTTAAATTGACTTGCTGGTTTCAGAGGAGAAGACTTTTAAACATTTTTTCCATAGGTCCTATGTTAAAACTAAGTCGAGTCATGGTGGCCATCTTGAATTTCCGATCAGCAAACGATTCACAAGTTTAGTACAGGATCACCCAATGATCATTCCTGTAAAGTCACAATTCAATTGGCTTAGTGGTTTCTAACAATAAGATTTTTAAAATTTCAACCAATCAGAACACATTATGAGCCCTGGCAGCCATGTTGGATTTCCGATCAGCGCCAAAAACAAAAATCTTGTATATGACCATCTAATGAACATTTCTGCCAAGTTTGGTTCAAATCTGTTTCGTGGTTTCAGAAAAAAAAAGATGAAAATGTGAAATTCCCATAGCGTCCCATGTTAAACTAAGTCTAGTCATGGCGGCCATCTTTGATATGCGATGGGCACAAAAATAACAAATTTAGTAGAGGACCATCCAGTCATCATTTCTGTAATGTTTCAATTCCATCGGCTAAGTAGTTTCTGACAAGAAGATTTTCAAAGTTTCAACCAATCAGAACACATTATTGGCCCTGGCGGCCATGTTGGATTTCCGATCTGCACCAAAATAACAAATTTAGTAGAGGACCTCCCAATGAACATTTCTGCCAAATTTGGTCCAAATCAGTTCAGTGGTTTCAAAGAAGAAGAAGAAAGTATGAAAAGTTTACAGACGCGGACGACGACGACGGACGCAAAGTGATGACAAAAGCTCACATGACCCTTTGGGTCAGGTGAGCTAAAAATGAAAGTCTTTCATTAAAAGATTCTTGAGAGTTTTTGCATTCATTGATTCAGCAAAATGTCTACATTTTCATCAAATAACAATAACAACTGTACCCATTTTCTCATAATTTTGTAATGCATCAGAGTGTCCACTGTCTGTTGCATTCATAACGTAGAGTCCAAATACAGCTTTGTATATGCCTTAAAAAAATTCGGTCCAGTAATGTCACCATCATTACTGGACCGAATGTCCAGTAATGTTACCATCATTACTGGACCGAATGTCCAGTAAATTCTAGTTCACCTTGGGAAGCACTGCCATAAACGGTTCGGACTTTACGTAAATAATAGGGGGAATATGTGCAAAATGGTTCCGTACATTTTTTTTAATACAAAGCATGTGCTTTTTTACCTTTTAATCATAACCGGATATAATTAAATAAATAAATAACAATTAAAATTAACACGATTAAGGTGCTAAATTCCAAATCAATAATAATTATCCGGATTAAGGGGGAACATTTACTACATTGTATATAGCAAAATATCCGGGGAGATGATCAGCTATGGATGGGGGAATGTTTGCTATATAGTAAATTTTCCCTCGGGGGAACATTTACGATATACATGTAGTAAAGTATCCAGGGGGAGAAGGTTTGCTATGCGGCAGGTTTACTATACGACACCGGAGTAAGCGACGTTAAAGTTATATACGGCATGAGTAAGCGACGTGAAAACTATTTATAAACAACTGATTTTTCCCCGTTTTGATTTGTTTATTAATAAATTAAATTATGATGTAAAAAAATAAACATAAGAAAAACAACATAAATAAAAAATCAATTGTTTTTTTTTACATTTTATGCAATCATATGTTTTTTCCATCTTTTAAAGTGTGTTATACAGAATAAAATAATAAAAAATTCTTTTATTTGGTTCAAATATATCCAATATAAATATCCCACCACAGCAGTCAAGCATATTAGCCCCAATGGCTCTCCATAACAGGGAATTCCAAGTACATCGAAACGAGGTGAAGGTAAAAAAAAAAAGGTGCCATCGGAGAACTGTCAACAATTGATAACTTGAACACAAGGTACAATGTACATGTAAACACTCCTGTTTTAAAAGGATGTTATTATTTTTTATTAGTTCATAGCATAATATGTTTGTATAAATACGGATTCATTCAAACGATAGGTATCAGATATTATACAAGGTGTGTTTCCGTAAGACCATCGGAACGAGGTAAACCCAGTATATAATAATACAGGGACTGTATTATTCAACGTATTGGCAGTGTCATGCATCACTACAAACAATTTGGGGATGGGCTAAAAGTGAAAATCCAGAAATAATGGGCAATCTGGAAAATGTATGTGATAAGCATTATTCAATATAAATCAACACGCCATTAAATACATCAACGCGCCATATATATTCGCAGGAGAAAAAAACCAAATCTTTTCTTTCCCGAAAATTTGAAAAATTGCGCGCGAACAAACGTCAACCAAATCATTGTCAGATTCTGGAAAAACAGTGGGATCGTGGCGACTTCTGACAACACTGTAATAAATTATATTGTGTTTCATATACCTGAATAATATCTTCAAGGTCTTTGGTCACCGGGAACTAGTTGTATTCGTCGACAATATTGATCGAGCACATCTCTTGACTTCAGTTCCCATTCTTGAGGGTGATTGCGCATGTCAGGTTATCTTTTACCGTCTAGTCACTTCCGGAATTCCGAATAGTGAGGTGTTCCGATAGTAGAAATGTTGACAGCCTGGCCCATATTTTCTACGGGAATTTAGTCCAATTTCAAAATTTCGAAGGCGTTTCCGCTATATAAGTTGTCGTTAAAGTTGCTAAGTTCAGTGCGGATCCAGAATTTTCTAAAAGGGGGGACGGACTCGATCTTTTTTTCAAGTTCTGTCTGTATAGATCTGTGACTTTGCTGGGCTTTAATACAACGCCAACGGGTAGAGAGGGCGCTGGTTTAGTCGCGCTGACAGCTAAAAAATGATGTTTTGAAGTCTTCAGTTGTTTTAGACTGCACTATGTTGTCTTCTAGGCCATTCTAACAAAGAAAGAGTTTGTATACTGTTCTGACTTGGCTTCTGGTACTTTTACACAATACACTAGTGTCTGATCTAGCACAATCTATTCATACCCAAGCCTCAGTTTCCTGTGAAGCCAACTAAAAATTAGTACTTCAAAGTGTTAGGCTGTTTTCCTTGTTATTCTTCGCTTGTATATCCATTGTTATTATTACTACAAAGCCCAATGAAGACAACAGCAAACTGGTTCTCGCAAAGTACGCTATACTGTACAGATCGCTTGAATCCTTGACCGCTTGCATTTTAATAAAACGCTTGTACGATTTACGAAACTGCAAAATTTCAAATAGAATTTCCTTTGGCAGAGGGAAAATAGTTGTCAGATACTGCCTAGTATCGGACTGCTGGTGAACGGTGCTATTAAATTGATACCGCGAGGTGTCAACTTGAGACCCTTAGGAACAGGGTTTACGGGACAAAAACGGTTTATGTTAAATTTGATACTTAGTATCAGACTACCATACTGTGGAATAGGGTGAACACAGGGCGAAAAAAAATTGTTTGATATTGCGAGGTATCAAACGTTAACCCTTAGGAACAGGGTTAAGATCTAGTCCTTTGGCAGAGGGAAATTAGTTGTCAGTCAAATACTGCCTAGTATCGGACTGCTGGTGAACGGTGCTATTAAATTAATACCGCGAGGTGTCAATTTGAGACCCTTAGGAACAGGGTTAAGATCTAGTTCGGAGCGATAAAAGTAAATATCACAGGGTGATACTATATAAATTATAATGATTTATCCATGTGGAGATTGTGGTAAAAATTGCACACGTTTTTGTGTAGCATGTGAAAATTGTGAGTCTTGGTTTCACTTCAAATGTCAGAAATTGACACAAGATCAATTCACAACTTTGAACGCCAGTTCAAATTGTGATTATATTTGCATTAATTGCACGCAAACAATTGATGGACAGTTCGATTATGAAAAGTCTTTTGAAAGACTTGAGAAATATGCCAAGAGTAAAAAGAAAAATCTGTTAAAGGAGGGAGTGAAAGTTGAATTTTTTTTACTAAGATTTAAGAAACTGACACAACTAAATACTAAGACAGATCTCTCATTTACAGCACAAAGTTGCTTGACTGAAGACAGGGTTTCTAAACAAATATTAGACGACCTAAAAATGTCTATCCAAGACAAAATCCCAGCTTATGTCTCAGGAAATGGGAACTGTCTCTTTAACGCATTGTCAGTTAGTATCGTTGGTAATGAAAGGTTAGCAACGCAACTGAGGGTGTTGACATGTATAGAAATGGTTACCAATAAATCTTTGTATGATAATCGCAAGTACGACTCGCTTCGCGATGTCTCGCCATCATATAGCAAAGCTTGTAAAGAAGCTGATACTAACAAAGCAGTTTCGTCCGCCTGGACAATGCTTGTCGCATCCGCAGTTATCGGTTGTCCTATTCAGTCAGTGTATCCTCCAAGAAACGGATTACTTGACAAAGCTATTGGCATATTAAATACTATATTTAACCCAAATGGGTGCAAAAACAAGAGAGACAATTGTTATTATGTGGTCAAGTGGTAGTTATGCCAAAATAACAAATCAAGAGTACATAAGAACGTCGCCAGTAACAAAACGACAAGTACGATCTGAATTAGAAACTGGCAAGGCAGTAAAACAGGTATTTTCTGATAATTTTTAATCAGAACACCAGCCTCGTGACTCAAAATTTGTTCACAATTTGAAGTACACTGTGAACAAAGAAATTAACCCTGGGAATAAGCAAAATATTGCAGATGACATGCAAAATGTAATAAACATGTTATCTAATTCGCATCCATTTTTAAAAGAAATTGTACAGTGTGCTGGTAAGCCACCTAACGTCATTTGTTACACGGACTATCAAATGAAGCACTTTTCTAGTGCATGTAATAAAGACCTCAATAATCGGCGTCGACCTAACGTTCAATCTCGGGGCATGTTTTGTAACAAGAGAAAAAACTGAAGAGAAAGGGCAAAACTAGCAATCCAATTATTTTGGGACCTGTGTATCTGCACTGGGATGGTGCATTTCACACGTACCAAAGATTTTTTACTCACTTGGCATCTGTGATAGATACAAACATATCTGAAGCATTACTTAGTGTAAATGATATTGTAGTTGGGTCAGATGAGGAAAAAGCGTTAGTTAAGCTATAAAATCAAGCTTTCCTAATTCTGAGCTTACACTCTGTACCAGGCACTTGAGTGAAAACATGTCTCGGCACATGAGAAATAAGGTGGGAATGAACGAAAAAGTTACTAAACAAGTGGTAGACGAAATATTTGGTGATAATGGCCTCATCGAGGCAGACACAACTGTGGAGTTTACAAAACAAGTCAATATCATAGAAAGCAAATACCAAGCTATGATAGGTCCATATNAATAACGTAATTGACAGGAAAGTAACCAATTTTTAAACTTTTATAACTTTTTTATTTCCAAACCAATTTTGGTTCTGTTAATTGTTTTAGAGACTTAAGAAAATTCGTATTTGGTCTGTCAGTTTACATTTTTTTTTATTTTGATATGATAAATTCATAATTCTAATATGAAATAGTGCATATTTACGCTTCAAAACTAACAAAACAAGATTGAATTTCCAATCTTTTTATTCTGAATATTTTTATCAAACCTTCGATGTGAATAAATTATCGCTATATAATTTTCATTTCTGAAAGAATTATTAAATTATCGTAAATAACAAAATAATAATGACAATTTAAAGTTGAGCCTTCATTGAAAGACAAGCGAAATTTTTGATTTCCTGCCCACCACACAGGTAAATTTTAAAACCTGTGACATCACGGCGAACAGACCTGTGTGTTTAATGATTTTACTAAATAATCGTAATTTTACAGATATCCTGTATGAAGTGTATAATCTTATTAAATCACCACTTGGAATAATGGAATAATTTATCATAAATATATAAACAATATTGATATTACTTAGGGGAAAAAAAGGGGGGGGGGGCTATGTGACGCGATTATTTATGTCAACGAACACACAATTTCAATATAAACAAACACTTTTATATAGTGTGGATCATACATTGTATCTTTTATTAAGATTAGGAAACAAACAAACATTTTCCTTCAAAAATCGTAAACTTCTGCGAGTATGTAATGCTTGTTGTATCTGCGTGTTTATCTACATTCACGACCTTAATGGCGGACGGAACAATTATGTCACATAGCGGCGGCGTGCAGTACTAAGGGGGATAATTTGAAAACCCCGTCTATAGTCTTGCAAGAAAGTCTGGTAAATGGTGCATTGTATGGTCATGGTGACTATGAGCTTAACTCGTCAGTAAGCCATTTACAATGTACTAAAATAATTTGGCAAAGCAAAAACCAGAAAGAAAAAGATACTCTGTTACAAAGATTCTTGACTCATGGCTTAAAAAAGCAAAACGTTGCTACCAAATCGGTTACCTCAACGGATGGAACCCTTACCATCCCACAGACAAACCATTGTGCACGTAAACCGGGACAAAGAAAACGTGTGAGGAATGCAAAAACATTTTCCTCCAAAAAGTCAAAGTTAAATGACTGTTGAATATTGCTGAAACTTGTAAAGTTTTGGGCCTACCATAGCTTGGTATATCTGATTTGAATAATGAAAATGTATCAGATACTGTACAGTACATGTATATAGTTAATGGATCTCTATCTTTAAATGTTTCTGTGTTCCAAATAAAATAAAATAAAAAAATATATCCTGCTCAAAAGCCTACTTCCACCTCCCCGTTGGTGAGCAGGGGGCAACAGGTCATACCTGGCAAACGGAAGAGGTTCCAAATATGATCATAAACATTATTTTTATAGGGGTAGGAGAAAGGAGAAGACTACCCCCTGTCCTCCCCCTCATATATCAAAAGCGCGACTCCTTTTTCTGTATGGAATTTATATTTGAAATAAATAAATTTCATCCAGAAAAAAAAAAAACCGAATTGAGTATAAAAATATAGTAGACGTACAGATACAGATATACTCATATAAAAAAGAACTCACTGACTTCATTTCTTTTCTTTCTTTTCCTTTGTATTGACCTCCACTGTCTGGAGCACCACTTTTACAAGTGTTTCGGAGGCAACTGTTTTAAACGAGCGGGTATAAAGTCAGGTTATATGAAGTTTTAAATGAGCCGGTATAAAGTCAGGTTATATGAAGTTGGTGGATTGAAGTTTCAGTTAAAGATGGCAGTTTTATGTTTTATTTTTAACTTAACGAGAAATTTTTAAACACTTGTGTATGATGTTGAAATTTTTAAACCTAAATATATTTTACCTTTACCTTTAAGTTATGTAGATAATATATTGAATATATATATGTTTATATGTTAGCAGGCTATAAGCAAGCATACACGTAAAAGATAAGGATAAAATCAATATCGCGACTCGCCACAGCACATTTACTACGGATATACACACATATGGAGAAGCATTATACACTAAAACTAGTTAGTTATGATTAAATCTACCATCCACCATGCAGCGCGCAACCAGCGGCTATATATATAGGACCAAATATAAACAAAATTAACGTTCTAACGTTCTTACGACATAATGTTCCACACAATCACTGCTTATTTCCTGTTCATAAAGACACCTAGAGCTATACTTTGGCTGATATTACTAGATTGATTGATTGATTGATTGATTTTCTTTATTTCCTCCATTGCTGAAGATTTTACAATTTTATAAATACACTATAAACTTAAATAACACATATACATAATATTAAATAACATGAAAATATTAATATAGAATATTATATACAAAGTATTGACTCCATATTATTAATCACAAATCTCAATGCCCAAAATTGTATTTGTATTTAAGTAATACATCTCTGAATCTGCCATAAATTTGGAATATATGATTAGCTTTAAGCAGTACATCAGGTTTTGCCATATATCAGAATTTATTGAGTCGATGAAGTCGTTCGATCCTCCAAGTATTGCTACGAGTACATCATCTTCGTCTTGATCGACAACTGTCACTGAGTCGGACACTGACAGTATATCAACAATAGCGTAATATAGTTTATTTGGTAAATTTAACAGCTCAGAGCAATGAGTAAAAAGGTGTTTAACTATATCAACAGTATAATTGTCACAGAGTGTGCATTGTCCTTCTTTAATTGCCATCGCGCCTAGTTTAACCATGATCAAAAGTTGTTTGGTAAGAATTGGATTTACGGCCGCTAGTCGCAGAAGACGATGTTCAGTTAAACAATTATGGATACAGTAAAAGCGATGAAGTTCTGGTCGACACTGAACTGATAACTTCCACTTGTTCTCTTCGTTGATTTCAACGGACTGAGAGACGATCCTCGACCACAGACGTTTATCCGGGATATAAGAATCTGTTAAATAATTTTCTAAAAATGAAAGCATGTCGTATCTGACGAGAGTTTTGACAATATCATGTTATTGAGCGGCTGTTTTCACCAATTAAAATCTGACTTAAACGGAATCTGAATAATTGTTTATGAATAGTCCAATGTTTTGCTCTGCACAATCGCCCATAGAATAGGAGTTCTTGGACAGTTAGTCTTAATAAAAATATATGTCATACTAAAAAGTAAAACCGTTAACTAGGCCTATGCAGGGAAATACCCTTACACAAATGTAACTGTACTTAAAATTTATAACCTAGCTACGCGTATATATCTCGAATGAATAGTTAACTAACTAATACTGAAATCCTTAATAACTTATTACTATACAAAAATCTAAAACTTGACACTAGGTAGCGAAGTGTAATATGGATCAGCGATAGGAATAAAATCTAAAAAAAAATCTAAAAAATGGAATGAATAACTATTATACTCAACTGATAAAAGGTAAAATCGAGATGAATGCACCCAACCCACGGAACAGACCTCTGAATGGTTTTATCTGTATATCAAACATGGAACATCTCTCTCTATGTAGTGCGAAGCATAGACCTCTGGAGATGGATTCAATTTTGCATCTAACATCATCGCCTTGTAACTTCATAGGAATGGAAGGATGAGACTAACAGTACTATTATCTATCAGGCGTAAATAGGAATTAGTTAGACCCATGTATACCCATATAGGGCTTTTATACATATAAACCACAGGCGCTCGTGGCACGGACTTACCACCCCCCTTTTTTCTAGCTTTCTGTTTACAAATTTATTTCGATAAGATTTCTTTATTTCGTTATTATTTCATCTCTTTTTCCTTATTTTAAAAACTTGTTCGTGTCAATATTCAAAAATCTTATGTTAATATCAAATTGCATGTGTCGACCCTATAAATACTAATAATCCACATTACTATCTATAGGGTCGGCACATGCAATTTGATATTAAATAAAGAGATGAAATAATAAAGAAATAAAGAAATCTTATTGAAAATAAATTTGTAAACAGAAAGTTAGAAAAAGGGGTGTGGTAAGTCTGTGCCACGAGCGCCTGTGATATAAACCGTAAAAGAGCTCACTTGATTTTATTTAGCAAAACTATATATTTAGTATTTGTACTGCATTCGTTCTGGCAACATGGAAATGATATTAACGAATAAGGGAAATCCGGGCCTGATTGTAGATGGCTACAAATATCGTATGGATAAAGAAAACAAGTCATCTCCGGCAATGGAGATGCGTCAAGAGAAGCTGCAATGCAAGATGCAAGACGGATGTGAATGACTTGATGATTATAGACAATCAAAGAATGGATCATAGTCACGAGCCAGTGCAAGAAAGAACACTGACTGCAACGTCAAAATCTCAGATAGGAATGTCAGAAAAGGGCTTTAGAGGAGACAACAGAACGTCCAAAGAAAGTAATACTCACAGAGTTGGGTAAAAAGGAGAAAACAGAGATTGACAAATTAATCTCAGAAGATGTGTAATCTGTTAGACAGTCTGTTTATCGCGTAATAAGAAAAACTCAACCGAAGTTGCTGAAGTCTAGAGAGGAGACTCAGACATTCCTGACTGAATATTCCTTGACTTCAACGAATGGCGAGAAAATGATCTATGTCAATGATAGTAGTTCTGGTATAATTATGTTTACTACAAATTCTAATATGCCGCGCTACATTTGCCAGAGTGACGTACAGTAAAATATCGCGCTTTTGATACATAGAAAAGTCACGCTTATGATTTACTTTTTGTCGCGATTTTGATATATCGCGCTTTTGAAAATTTCGCAAAAAGTCGCGTTTTCAAACTAAGAACAGTCGGCAAACCTTTGTACAACTTAGTGTCACCACAGGGAGCTTGACAATCTTCAAACACATTTATAATGTTCCACGGTAACGTCTTTTCCGATTATAACACTACATCGAGAGTGATGTGTCAAAAGTATTCGGAAATGTAAAAAAAATCCCTATATATTCAACCGAAACCATATTTTTTCAAACAATTATTGTGAAGTCATTTCTGGATAGATTTTAACAAATTTTACACAAAAACATTCGGAATTGTCCATATTTGATTGTTTATTTACTCATTATGTTGTTATGAGAAATATTTATTTGTACATAATTTAAAAAAAAAAAAAAAAAATTGACTTTGATTTTTCTATATATTTCAACTAAAAATAAATTCAAAAATTTAACAATCCTGTTTAAATTATGTACAAATAAAAACCACTCGTCTTAGAAACATAATGAGCAAATAACCAATCAAAATATAGACATTTAAGAATGTTTTGGTGTAAAATTTGTTAAAATCTATCAAGAAATGACTTCACAATAATTTTTTGAAAAAAAGATGATTTTGGTTGATTATATAGGGACTTTTTGACATTTCCGAATACTTTTGACAGATCACTGGTTTGTACCTCTTTTGATTGAATTTTAATTCAGAAGTATTTTAGTATGTTTTTTTTTCTCAACATTATTTGTTCGATTGTCTATTATTTTTCTCTCTCCCAAAATCAATGCTTACATGATTATATTTCCGGATTGTCGTACATAGGCACTCCGTCTCATGTCTATATTTATAAATGATCTCCTATGTCCGGAGTGAAATTAAAGTACAGTTAAATTTGTGTATTGGTATTGAAATATACAGTGTAAATTACACACAAATGTAAGTAATGCAAATGCATTTATTGGCAAGGTTTTCCTGAACTTGTCATAAGCTTAGATATTGTAATATGATAATATTTTGTTGCTGAAATATTAGCTAATGTGACCTGTTCCACAGGCACAGGAATCTGAAATGTTATCAATAAAATACGGTCAAACGTTTTAATTTACTATCCACGTATCTTTACTAGCATTGATACAGGAATCTGAAATTTTATGAATAAAATACGGTCAAACGTTGTAATTTATTTTTACTATCCACGTATCTTTACTATCAATGCTAGTAAAGATGCGTCACGTGGATAGTATTAGTAATCTCGAGTTACCCATGACCCTCCCCCTTGTGACGGAATATAAGTTCCACCATAAAGTTTGTTCCTCGGAAATTTTATTATGTAGAAAAAGTTCCATTAGGTACTATCCTTATATAAAATTTCATCCAATGCCATTTACAAGGAATCTTCCATGTAACTGCATAAAATATTATGAAAGTTCCCTCCGGAACTTTTATAAGGCAAAAAAAAAAAAAATTCTGTGTTTCTGGTATCGGATCCAAAAAAAAAAGGGTAGGTAGGTAGGTGTTTATTTTTTTTTATTTTTTATTTTTTGATTTTTTTTTAATATAGATGTAGTTGAGGTGGCCGCATAAACAGCACAACATTTTGGTTTGAATTCAAAATCTGTTTTACTGTCTTTTAAAGTATAAGTACCAAGTTTAAATATTGCTGTTTTCAGCAGTCTGATACATGTTTCTGTGCATAGTATTATGTCTTTGATTTTAATAATACTTCAAACCTCAAAAATGGATTTGATGTTGGAACAACTGTTGATATACTATAAATAAACCAAAATAAACAATACTTTAAAAAGTACAGAGCACTTTGTAAATGACAATTCAACACTTTTCAAAACTCTTGTGACAAAGAAAAACTTTGCATCTTGAAACCCAAAACAAAATTGGACCAACTTATGCTCTGACATTTATATGTACACTTTAATATTATATTAATAATACATGTAGCAAGTACTGATATAAATAATCCTTTCGAAAAATATATACTGGGCAGACATTTTTTTTAATATAAAGGTTGACAGACACAGATAAAGAATGGGTGCATAAATACAACGTACATGCATAATATAAGACACATTGAAACAAAATAATTCAACTGTTTGCTTGTGAATTGCCTTGTTTTCACGGTTTGGGGCAAATACAGGGATGCAAATTAACAATTTTTTCCCAGTAGCCAGCTGGGCTACTGACTTCTAATTTCTAGGGGCCCAGCTAAATTTTTAAGGGCCCAGTTTTATTTTTCAGTCGATGAAAAAGAAAAATCAAAACATTCGGACCTGATATACAGGCTTTTTAAATACTTGTAGCAGTATGAATTTTTATCTTCGTCTGTCTTCCTCTTTTGTGGAGGTTTTATGCCACTGATAAACTCCCATATTTTCTAAACAGGAATTAACTACCTACATGTACTTATCATTTAAACTCTTAAAGGAGAATGGGTATGCAAAAAAGGTTTCCAGAGATGTTGAATTAATTTGTGTGATAGATCCAGCAATAATTAAATTTAATCAGGTCTTGTCCTGATCTGACCTAAAAAAAATCCTAATTTTGTTAGGAATGCATTTTTTGTGATGTCAAACTTGTCTATAATGACTTTTGATGGCAATTTAGTAAGCAGTCTTTATGTGACTGTCAGTCGGCAAACATATTTAATGCACAGTATAGGTATCCAGTTGTAATGAATACAGTATCACTGTATATGTAAATATCTGTGTTTACTTATTCCTTTTACTGTATGCTGTATATTATTATATGTGTGCAGATATTGTATTTTAATATATTGTTTTTTTATTTGTAAACAAGTAAAATGTAGCAGATAATTTTTATTTCATAGGTTTATAAATTTGAAATATATTCTATAGTATGGTATAAAATTAACTGTATAAAAGTATCCAATACACATCTATTCTTTTGGAAATTTTTAGGATATCAATTCAAATTGAAAATAAACTAAAATGTACATTTGCAATAGACAAGTTATTCACCTTAGTTTGGATTACAAGTATCAATCAATTTTCACGTAAATACATTGCATATTTTTCAATTAAATGCTTTTCTGTCTAGTTACATGTATCTAAAAAGATAGCAGATCTGGCCAACAATCCGTATCTCACTGTCCGATCCCGTTCCGAATATTTTACATCAATGTCAACATCCGGTTTACCTACATTTTTTAATTTCAGTTAAGAACATGAATCTGTTGTCATCTTCAATATATAAGCATCTCAAAACAAATTTAATTAAATACAAACAATATTTGATACCTTTGGAGTGTGGAAGTCAACTTATTTCTGTGCTAAGTAATGTATTTCAGTTTTAAGGCTTCACGTATTGCAGGTGCCCGTTCCTACTAAAATGACGTTTACAATACCATAGGAAGAAGTTTTGATTAATAAAAATTGGAATGTGCCGGTCTGACAGAATAAATAAACAAATTTCAAGTCTGTCTGACATTTTATTAAAACTGAAAACGGAATTTAATGCCGTTCTAAAATTACATTGGCAGTGGAAACTTGGAGTGATGAATAAATTTCAATCGCCAACTGGGCGACCGCAAAGTAATATTTGATCGCCCAGCTAAAATTTTACTCGCCGTGGGCGACTGGGCGACCGTTAATTTGCATCCCTGCGAATACAATGTCAGGTTGGAATTTAATATAAAGAATTCAAGAGAAAGAACGTGCATTAGTATCTGGGAAGGGGGCAGTCTTTCTTTTCTTTTCTTTTTATATTAAATTAAAATTCCATCTGAAGCTAAATTTTTGAATTATTGTAACTTAGGGGAAACCATTTGATTCTGTGGGGAAGGCTATGAAGACTTGGTACTGGGTATATGAATTATTTAAAAAAAAATTGCAGCTGTGGTTGGCCAGTTTCCCTTATGCTAGCAGAAACATGCCACAACTACGATAATTTTATATTTTTGTAACCTACTTTGAGGTTTTTTCTTAACATATTTTCTTCCGCCAGCCATCAAAATTTCAAAAGCATTTACTGCTTTCTTTGTTCCAGTTTCAGCTGCTGTATCTAGCATTTGCACAAATGCAGTTGCTTCTTTTTCATGAGAAGAGAAGCTGATATACCTTGTTCCAAATTTATTATTTTATTTCTGCACTGCTGCTGACACTACTTTTTACCGCATAAACTAAATTTGGAGTCCGGTCCGGAAACGGAAATCACCGCGATCCGGATTTGCCGCAATTTTTGTTTGTTTTGATTTTTTTATTTTTGTTTGTTTTTTTTGTTTGCCCAAAAAAAATTAGGGTCGTTGCGGTAAAAATAGGGTCGGTCGGGTTACCGGAAATACAGAATTTTTTTTTTGGCCTAATATTGCACAATAAAATTTCCAACAGAGGAAAATGCATCCAGAGATTTTTTTGTAGTAGAGTTTCCAAGTGGAATAAATACAAAAAAATGTACTATGACTATGTAATAGAGTTTCCGAGTGGAATAAATATTATGTAGTATAGTTTCCAGGTAGAAAAATTCCTATATAATAAACATATAATGTTATTTGCAAGTGGTATGTGTAATATCCGTGTTATTCCGGGAACTCACCATGCACACAATTGCACACTGACTATTACGTTTCGTTGCTACGTCATTATTGTTATTGTTTTTATGTTAGCCATTATTAAAAGTACTGTCGAAATCTCTGTGTCTCCTACGATGTTTCAGTATGTATGATTATAATAATAATAAAATTGCCGTGTGAAATAATTATTTAACAAATTTATTGACAGGAATAAATGTTACATAATAGAAGTTCCAGATATTAAGGGAACACAATAACTGTTTAGCTGATAATAATCTTATCAAATACTGCAATGAATCCTTACTAGCAGTAATCTTAGAATGTTTGTCAATATGTTTTTTTTTAAGTTAAACACTGGCCATTCATTTTCTTTTTCTTTTTAGCTCACCTGACCCTTACCTGACCCAAAGGGTCAGGTGAGCTATTCCCATCACTTGGCGTCCGTCGTCGTCGTCTGTCGTCCGTCGTTAGCTTTTCACATTTCAATCTTCTCCTCAGAAACCACCGAGCCAAATGGAACCAAACTTGGCAGGAATGTGTATCAGGAGGTCCTCTATAAAAATATGTTTTTTGTTTCGATCAGGAATTCAACATGGCGGGCAGGGCCAATAATGTGTTTTGATTGGCTCAATTTTCAAAGATCTTCTTGTCAGAAACTACACAGCCAATGGAATTGTTTTTTGGTGTGAAGGATCCTTGGGTGGTCCTCTACCAAAATTATGTTTTTGGTGC
>MJUT01065578.1:195945-206910 GCA_002080005.1 Gigantidas platifrons | reverse complement strand
CTACACATGATTTTACCAGATAAGTCAGGTGAGCTACACATGATTTTACCAGATAAGTCAGGTGAGCTACACATGATTTTACCAGATAAGTCAGGTGAACTACACATGATTTTACCAGATAAGTCAGGTGAGCAACACATGATTTTACCAGATAAGTCAGGTGAGCTACACATGATTTTACCAGATAAGTTAGGTGAACAACACATGATTTTACCAGATAAGTCAGGTGAGCTACACATGATTTTACCAGAAAAGTCAGGTGAACAACACATGATTTTACCAGATAAGTCAGGTGAGCTACACATGATTTTACCAGATAAGTCAGGTGAGCTGCACATGATTTTACCAGATAAGTCAGGTGAACAACACATGATTTTGATGCAAATTTTCGTTAAAGGGAGACAAATCCAGTCAATAATAAAATAATTGTTATCAATTATTCTATAAAATTAAGGCAATTTCTTGAATAAAAAGATGATAAACAGATAAACAGATATATACAGTAGAAATCTGTACATATTTATAGATAACTTAATCTATGGATTAATTATCTTTATAATTCAGTTATTATTTTCATGCTTTGACAAGATCATCTTTATTAACAGAAGTAAATGACAGAGGATTATTTATCAATGTTATTAAACCTGAATTATAAAAAGATTTATTATTACAGGAGCAATTCTGATAGATACGATCAACCTGAGTCCTGTGGCTGGGAAAATGACAGAACGAGATGTAGCAATGGTTGGCAGATTAGAAGAATTGATACCTGACGTCAATAGAGATGATCTATACAATAACATAAAGAAAGCTAAAACAGATATCACTGGTGAATAACTAATGTACAAATATAATAACATAAAGAAAGCTAAAATAACATAAAGAAAGCTAAAACAGATATCACTGGTGAATAACTAATGTACAAATATAATAACATAAAGAAAGCTTATAAACAGATATCACTGGTGAATAACTAATGTACAAATATAATAACATAAAGAAAGCTAAAATAACACAAAGAAAGCTAAAACAGATATCACTGGTGAATAACTAATGTACAAATACAATAACATAAAGAAAACTAAAACAGATATCACTAGTGAATAACTAATGTACAAATATAATAACATAAAGAAAGCTAAAACAGATATCACTGGTGAATAACTAATGTACAACTATAATGACATAAAGAAAGCTAAAGCAGATATCACTGGTGAATAACTAATGTACAACTATAATAACATAAAGAAAGCTAAAACAGATATCACTGGTGAATAACTAATGTACAAATATAATAACATAAAGAAAGCTAAAGCAGATATCACTAGTGAATAACTAATGTACAAATATAATAACATAAAGAAAGCTAAAACAGATATCACTAGTGAATAACTAATGTACAAATATAATGACATAAAGAAAGCTAAAACAGATATCACTAGTGAATAACTAATGTACAAATATAATAACATAAAGAAAGCTAAAACAGATATCACTGGTGAATAACTAATGTACAACTATAATAACATAAAGAAAGCTAAAACAACTAATGTACAAATATAATAACATAAAGAAAGCTAAAACAGATATCACTAGTGAATAACTAATGTACAAATATAATAGCATAAAGAAAGCTAAAACAGATATCACTGGTGAATAACTAATGTACAAATATAATAACATAAAGAAAGCTAAAACAGATATCACTGGTGAATAACTAATGTACAAATATAATAACATAAAGAAAGCTAAAACAGATATAACTGGTGAATAACTAATGTACAAATATAATGACATAAAGAAAGCTTAAAAACAGATATCACTGGTGAATAACTAATGTTCAAATATAATAACATACAATGTAAAGAAAGCTAAAACAGATATAACTGGTGAATAACTAATCTCATGTTTGGCATATTGCCAAATATTACTGGTAACACTGAAATTCCTTGTAATGCAGTAAAAGAATAACTGACATAATATATGATAAAAGTAATCATATTTGGGCCCATTTCATTTGAGTAATATACTGAGAAAAGCAGGGAGAGGGGGTTTGGGTCTCAAAATGAAGCCATTTGTCTCTATTCACATTAAAAAATGCATGTTTCGAACATTGAATTCTCATCAGCGGTGCTAAGTAAATTAGTGAATTATTTTTTGTAACTCGTTCAATCCTACAGAAATAAATGTCAGCACATAAAGTATGTTAGGTAGTTGGATTACCTAACAGCTCATACAAGCTTATTACCAATACGGCATGGGTTCGTGCTCGGCTTTGTAAATTACAAAAAAGGATGCATTCAACTCGCAGCCGCAAGTGATAAAGTTTACCAGTTGCTTGCCCATGGTTGGTGTTTCTCTCTGTGTACACCGGCTCCTTCCACCACTAAAACTGGTTGCCATGATATAGTTGAAATATTGCTGAAAGTGGCATTAAACACCAAAAATCAATCAATCAATCAATCAAACAACCAGTCACCAGGTAGGATACTCCCTGTATGAAGACGATGAAGTCTGGCATAAGTATTTTTGTAATACCCTTTTGCATTTTTCCCCAGGTTTAAGAAATAACTGTATTGTATTTGAATAATTGCCGGCGTAAATTTGGGATTAGATGATGGAAAATGCAGTTTTACTTGGCGACAGTTATTTCCATTGGTGTCTCTATTTCTTAAATGGTTTAAAAATTGCAAGAAATACAAATTACTTTTTTAAAGTAATCGATGTCTTTGCTTTCCATTGTTTTGTTTTAATAGACGTGTTGGATATCCAGAATTTAATATGACGGCTCATTTCTACTAGAATCCTTAGAGTCAACGGCATGTAAATTGTGGATTTGACAGTAAACATTATCCAATGAAAAAAACAAGTTATATACAAATTGCATTAGAATTAACATTTTTTGCACCATCACTTCATACAAAGAACATTTATAACATATATAAGGCTTGACAGTCATCTAGTGTATATACTTGATTTTCTTTCAGCCTTTCAGTGGACAACATTTGAATAGACATTTTGATTTTTTTTAAATATTCATACATGTTAAAAAAAAATGCACAATAATTTAGAAATGAAAAATAAAATATTAAGTTAGGATTTTTCAGAATATTATAAAAAAAATAGTTTCAATTTTTTTTCAGAATTAACAACTGGAGAACTACTAGAAAAAGATTTAAAAATAGTATCTGGTAACAAAGTGAAAATAGCTATGTCCTCTGTAAGCATGGAATTACAGGTAAGGATGTTGATGATTATTTATCTGCATGATTCTAATTAGATACGGAATGTATGGAACCCTGGTCACAGCGGAAAATAGGAGTCACCACTTAATTAAAATATAATAAGATAATTAATTTATATTAAAAAGCAGTTTGTAGTAATGATATAATGTAAAAACATGGTTTTGATAAGCAACTTGAAAAGAAAAGAAAATATCAACTAAGTATGGTATTGATTTCTTTCCTGAGTTACAGGTAAATATCAATAATTGTTATACAGAATAATAAATAATCAGTCCTAACATATCACTTGATATGAAATTTACTAATAAAAATAAAATTCTTGGCTCTGTGATTAAATTAGCTGTGGAACCATAGCTCTTGTGGTCCTTTTTCATGACTATATTAAGAGCTACGATTCTGCAGCTATGATTAAATTAGACTTGTTTATTTTAGTTTTCGCAAGTTCTTGATTGAAACAACTAGTGCACAAAAGACAATTATCTCCCTTTGATCACTAATTTACTCATCTGTACATCTAGATATGTGATTTTGTAATTGATTTACAATCTTAACACAAATCAGGAAAATCATAGCATATGTAAGCCTTTATTACTCTCTCTCTATTAGCTAGTCACTCTCTCTAATAGCTAGTCACTCTCTTTGATATTTAGTCACTCTCTTTCTGATAGCTAGTTACTCTCTTTCTGATAGCTAGTTGATAGCTAGTTACTCTCTCTCTGATCACTAATTAATCTTTCTGATAGCTAGTTACTCTCTATGATCACTAGTTAATCTTTCTGATAGCTAGTTACTCAGTGAGGTCACCTCACAGTTCTAGTTACTCTCTATGACCGCTAGTTACTCTCTCTCTCTGATCACTAGTTGCTCTTTCTGATAGCTAGTTACTCTCTATGACCACTAGTTACTCTCTCTCTGATCACTAGTTGCTCTTTCTGATAGCTAGTTACTGTCTATGAACAGGAATTCCTTTAATATGTTGATGGCCAACACATAAAGACAGCCTCTGTGTGTATTTTATTTATTCATAAATTGATTAACATTCACATTACTACTTGAAATTTTCAATATTGACTCAAATATCATTGTCAGACTTCTATATCGGACTGAGGGCTTTGATGGTCAATAATAGTATATTCTTGCAGATGGCAATTCAGTGTTGAAATATGTGGTGATTGCATCAAAAATCTTATGTCTGAAGACCACCTGTTTTTCTGATTTCAGAATTTAATGTTGCGAGACAACTTGCTAGAGGATTTTGATAAGTTTGCAAAAGGCCAATCAGTGAGTGCTGTGGTTGTTATGATGTTATATGAAGAGTTCCCAGGACAACCGTCCAGAGATATTGCTCTGTACTCCACCAAAAAAGTCTTACAGGAAAAGGTAACCTTGATAAAGAAATCTCACACCATACAGGTAGCTGTACAATATGACAACACTATAAACTGCCATTAGGTTGAGTACCAATATTAGGTTGGGGTGGGGTTTATGGTGTTTAATGCCACTTTCAATAATATTTTACTTATATGGTGGAAATATAGGAAAATAAGGATTTTTTTCTTCTAAGAATATGACAAATATAGGATATTTTTGTATATAAAATAGGACAAATATATGACGTTTTTGTAAATAAAATAGGACTTTATAGATCATACTTTTTTAGCTCACATAGCTTTTGCCATCACTTGGCGTCCGTCGTCCGTCCAACCATCGAACGTCGTAAACTTTCACATTTTAATCTTCTCCTCAGAAACCACTGGGTCAATTGCAACCAAACTTTGGTGGAATGGTCCTTTGATGGCCCCATTCCAAAATTGTGTCCGGTGATCCCGACTTCCAACCAAGATGGCCGCCAAGCAAAAAATAGAAAAATGGGGGGGGATGAAATTTTAATTGTCCATTGCTGCTTTAGTATAAGTCAAAATGACATCAAATTTTAACTGCAACTACATGGCAAGGAGTAGTTTAACATATATTCGGGTTTTTATGTGAAATTTTTCTTTTCAAATTTTAACTGCAGCTACATGGCAAGGAGTAGTTTAACATATATTCAGGTTTTTCTGTGAAATTTTTCTTTCAGCCAATTTATAGAGTATGCAAATTAGGCATATTTTGATAAAAGATCACATTTAAATCGTCTCCTCTGAAACTGCTGAACCAAATTAAACCATACCAGGCAGGGATGGTCCCTGGGTGGGTCCCTTTCAAAATTGTGTCCGACAGCCCTGCCCTCCATTCAAGATGGCTGATGTTACTAAAAATAGAAATTTCTTCAATTGTCCATTGCTGCTTTAGTATAAATCAAAATGAGCTCATATTTTAACTGCAGCTACATGGCAATGAGTAGTTTAACAAATATTCTGGGTTTTTCTGTGAGATTTTCAGCCAGTTTATTCCATTTTGGAATATTATGAGAAAAGAATCACATCTAAACCTTTTGCTCAGAAAATTGAGTTGAAATGATCTTTGGGTGGCCCACTTTCAAAATTATGTGTAACACCCCTATTTTCTATTAGCTCTAGATGTAAAATTGAAAACCAGGTGAGTGATTACAGGCTCCTGGGAGCCTCTAGTTTTAGATGTCGTTTAGCTAAACTTTAGATGCTTAAGAAGTATATCATTATTTTGCAAACATAATTATATCTGACCAATAAAAAGTAGTAAACACGTTTGATTAAAAAAAAAAGGACATATATATACACTTGCAATCCTTTCCATTCCATGAGAAAATTATATTTTAGAAAACATTTATTTTTGTACATTTCAGATATTCCTCCCGAAGTGAATTCCATAACACAATGGCAGTATATATAACCAAATTTTTACCATATTTTGAAGTTTTAATCTGCAGGAATATGTGAAATATTTGTATTTATTATCATAAAAATAAAAGTGTATAGATATCTAATTTAGTGCCCATGGTTCCTTTATACAATGATCATACAGGTGGTGCATACTGTTTAAAAATATTTAGTATTTATAGAACCTTATAATCAAGTTTTGTTCGTTGAACATTTAAGTCATACACAAATACGTTATTGGATTCATTCGATTTCTTTAGAATTCCTCAATGAATAAAAATACTTTCAATATATTAAAAAATACATATAAAACTAATTATCGAGTAAAAACAATGATCTACAAAACATACATATAAAACTAAAGATCGAATAAAAATACTTTCAACATTAAACAACCTCTACTTCTAATCCAGAAGTTTGTCCAGATGGGTTTTGTTCCTGCAGGAATTAATAACATAAACATGCCCTCACGAGTCCATTTACAGTATCTCTATTGAGTTACTTCCCTTATACCAATGTTTAATGCACTCCCCTTTCTCTAATTGCAGATCCAGAAATACGACTATATCTACCAATTAATTACATCATTGTATGAACTGTCCATTAAAAAAATCATAGCTTTATTTTGTTTTTATCAAATTACAGATATGTAACTGTTTAACTAAGGAGAAAGACCCAGATTTAAAACTGAAGTTAGTATCAACAATGAACCAAAATGTGATTGCTTATCATCAGGGATGTATAAAAGCCTCAAGGAAAGTAGTTCTGCCTATAATTCAAAAAGCTGTGTATGAACATGAAAACGAGATTCTACCAACTGACAAATCAAATACTGCACCTCTTGATACAACACAACCATTGGATGATTTGAATCTACCAAATAATCAGTCTCCAGCGTATTCTGCAGTGACACTAGATAATAGTGAAAACAATTCAGGAACAGACAAGAACATTAATACTTCTAACAATGATTTACTATCAGATATTCAGCCTAATACAGGTTCAAACTCTGTCTGTTTGAGCAGCAGTTCAGAGGTGAATGCAGCCGATATATTACGTGGAGATTTGGATTTTTTTGCTACACCATTCAGTCATGAATTTGTACAGAATGTTAATAATTTACAAAGCAATATTCCTGAAATCAGCATTAATAATAATCAAGATGTATTTGATGAAGTAGATATTATGTTTCAGGCTCCAAGCTCTAGGACTTCACAGTGTTCATCTGCCAATACATCAGAGCCTGGATCAGCTTTTACGAGTTACCCAGTCACGCCACCGAATAGTTTTATAGATTCGTCAGGTCATCTAGATATGAAAAATTTTACGTTGCCTAGTTTAAACAGTGCAGAAATGTTGGAGAAGATACAGGAAAAGAAAGGTAGATTACGATCCAGTGAGAGTACAAGTGTAGATGACGATGGAGGTAATAGTGTGCCATACACACCACAGAATAGCTTTATGGAAGGTGTGTTTGAACAATATGCCAAGGATCATCAGTTACCAAGCTTTAATAGCATTGAAATGGTACAGCGAATAAAACAGAAGCGATCTTCTATGGAAATGTCAAGGTTAGATGAGAATGAAAAATTGAGGTCTGATAGCATAGAGGTTACGCCATATACACCTCATAATAGCTATAGAGATATCTCATTACTTGATAATAATGCATGGACATTTTTAGATACAAATAAATTGCAACAAAGCTTGGAAAAAATTGAACATGTTGCAAAACGTAATGCTTTACATGAAAATTTACAGAAAATCAACGATCGCCAAGTTCAGGAGAGAACAGATTCTGATTTGGTTATTTTTGATACCTCTGACTTGTTCAACCCAACAACAATTGATAATAACATTGTTGCAGTTGGTCTTGCACAGGAAATGATCAAATGGGAGACAACTGCTGATAATCTTTTGCTTTCCTTTGATGAAGCTCCTTCAGATGGAGGAAATAAAAAGACAGATTCATCAAGTTTAGAGAAAATGTCTTCTAGGGACGAAAAACAATCAAATAGTTCAAGTGATTCAAAACAGTTTGATGTAAAGGGAGGTAAATCTGACTTTAAAACAGAAACTCTTCTTTTCCATCAAAGTATAGAAGAGTTTGCTAGAAACCTAACAGGCAAATTAATAGATGAAGCCATCATTGCTTTCCCAGAAACAGATGAGGAGATTGAGGGATCAGAAATATTTGAAAAAAATCATCTACAGCAGGGAGACAAAACAAATTTGATGGCGCCTACTTTTACAGGTATGTCAAAGATAACATTCAATGTCTTAAAGGTGTGTCAGCTAATATTCAATGTGTTGCAGGTGTGAATATTATTGATTGATCGATTATTGTTTGAATTCATTTGAGCAGTATTTCAACTATGTCATCGACAAGAGTGTGTTTAGCAGTCTATTAATAGGTAAGAAGTAGGTTACTGTAATGGTCTAGTGGACATCACCACAATGTTTCCATTATCACCAGTAAAAGTATTGTAAGTATTCTGCTTTAATAAGAGCCACCTACCACCACCATACAAATGATCATGTGACATTCTCTAATCATGTGACTGTTATCTAAAGGCCATGATGTCATTTGCTTTAGCCCACTTAGATTTAAAGGGCACAAATGACCTTTTGGGTGTATGTTTATGAGAATTTATAAATAATGATGATTTTTCGGACACATTGTGTTGAATGAAACGTATTTACATGTAGGATATAAAATTGTAGTTTTTAAACAGTGATGGCCAACAATTCCACCAATGTCAACAAAACAAGCAATCATCTCTCATCTGAACTCTCTGAACACAAAAAAGAAAGCTTAAACAGTGATGGTCATCAATTCCACCAATATTAACATAACAAACAATCACCTCTCATCTGAACTCTCTGAACACAAAAAAGGAAGCTTAAACAGTGATGGTCATCAAATCCACCAATATCAACAAAACAAACAATTACCTCTCATTCTAAATTCACAGAACATGAAAAACAGACCACAATATATGATGCTGGAAATCCAGATATTGTCTTGGGACAAGCACAAAAATGTGGCGCGGTAAAACCGGTTAATGGGATCTCAACGGTTTTCAAGTTATCTGGAGTAAAATCAGCTAAACGCTACTGACAAATAGACCCAGATATTTACTGCAAGGTACCGGTATTTATCAGAGGTCCAGATAACAAGATTCACTAAATATCACTATGTTGCTGATGAACTATGTCACTTAAGATACAAGTTGAGACTGATGAACTATGTCACTTAAGATACAAGTTGAGACTGATGAATTATGTCACTTAAGATACAAGTTGAGACTGATGAACTATGTCACTTGAGATATCTGATTTTGATTTGATTTTTGGTGTTTTAATGTCACTTTCAACAATATTTCAGCTATATCATGGCGACCAGTTTTAGTGGGGGAGGAAGCCGGAGTACCCGGAGAGAACCATTAATCATGGGCAAGCAACTGGTAAACTTTATCACTTGCGGCTCCGAGTCGAGTGCATCCTTTTTTGTAATTTACAAAGCAGGTCGCAAACCCACGCCATATTGATAGACTTGTATGAGTTATAGGTAATCCGACTACCTTATTCATTGAGTCACCCGGGCCCTCACACTTGAGATATAGTGGAGACTGATAAACTATGTCACTTGAGATATAAATTGAGCGTACTTCATAGAGAATTAGATGTAAACATGTATTTATACTTAATCATCAAACCACAGACCTCAGTTAGGCCATTATTAAACAAAACTTGTGTTTCCCCCTCCCACTCACCCTAACTCTTAGAATAGAGGGTTAGGATTTTGGTGTTTAAAGCCACTTTCAAAAATATTTCAGTTATATTGTTCTTAGTATAGACGTATAGTTACATGCTTTATAATAAGCTTATATGATATGCTGAAAACACTCAAAAAGACAATATGGTCAACATCTTTGTTTCTACTCTGGTGTCGACATACAGCGAGTCTTCAATTAGTAAATGAAAAATTCCCTGTAGACATTACAAACGTACTGATATCAATATTATCAGCTTTACGAATTCTTCAATAATGTATACACAAGTAAAAATCTTTCTCAAAATGCAATAATTTGAATATTTGTTTTCTTTAGTCAAGGGCAAAGAGAAACAACTTTATTTGTATATTTTCCTTTATTTTAACTATAATCTCTAGTACTGTTATTGTTCTTTTTCATAGAACCTATTTTTAGATCCTCACCTGAAGATTTACCTGTAGAAACTGATTACCTGTCTAGTGTTGACCCATTACGTGGCAACCTTAATCTGACTGAAGATAACCAAGAGATCGCTGAGAGTATCAGTTTCCGTAAGGTCAGTGGGGAGGAACCACAGACAGTTAGACAGGAATTACTTCAACATTATGCGCAAGAAAAGGGTAGAGTTTATTTTATAGTACACCTGTGTGTAGATCTTTAAAATGTTTGACATGAAAGAAAATTATGAGTAAAGATAGTCATTAGTTGGAAAAACTGTGAATAATTAAGGGTTAGGGGTTATGGTTATGGTGTTTAGTGTCACTTTCAAGAATATTTCAGTTATATCATGGCTGTCAATTTTATTGATGGAGAAAACAAGAGTACCATGAGCAAACCATGGACCTGCCGCAAGTCACTGACAAACTTTATCACATAATGTTGTATCGAGTACACATCGCCTGAACTGGATTCGAACTCACAATGTTAGTGATGATAGGCACTGATTACACAGATAGTTGTAAATCCAACTACCATACAATAATGACCACAATGGTTCATGAATAATTAAACAATTGGACAGTGACAAATGGTATAACATCATTTTGAATTCAAGCGTACACAAAATCAAATTTCCCATGATGCATCAGTTTCAGCAATAAAAGTATAGTGTGCATGATACGTTTCTGGAATAACCTTCATCAGGTA